>JAIPRM010002063.1:0-32777 GCA_025469315.1 Stegophylla sp. TES_Ste_2020 | reverse complement strand
ACTGATCGAAACTTTCGGACAAGTATTTCTATACGAAAAAGTGTTCACAGAAAGAGAAAAAAAATAAAAAAAAATAAACATCATTGTAAAATCATAAGCTTCTTCACTTCGTTCAGAATCTAAAATTTAATATAATCTCACTAACATATGTCTAATTGATCTATAAAAATCTCAAAAATCGTAAGTCAACTTTTTTTCTCCGTAACCGTTTAAATTTAGAATTTCAACAAAATTTGTTAGTTTTACCTAAAATTACACATTTTAACGTACATAAAAGAAAATTGGCCAGACCAATTTTTTTGAAACTTGGTGCTTAGGTATAGAATATTTTGGTGTAATAAAATTTTGAGCGAACAAAGAATCAAACATTTTACTTGGGTTTGATTGTAAAAAAATCGGAGAAAGTACAGACAAAATGTTTCTAGTTTATAAAAACTCCAGGAGGTTGATAATGTTTTATCGCCATCTTATGTATTTTTTGACGCTGAATATGATGGTTTGAATTGTAATCCACATGAATTAGTAACTTTCTAATTATTTTATTCTATTTAGAAAATTCAATATTTTCGGTTATTATATTAAATACTTACTATTTCGACCCAACGTTCAATGATGTTAGTGTGGCGCAATGAAATGACGATAGACTTTCCATGTGACGGTGCCAGGTTCATATTAAACCTGAGAATCCGAATATATTGCATTTTATTTTAACTGTGACTGACTAGACATGTCACGATCAACATTAGAATAAATTATGTTACAGTGCATAAATGTTGATTTACGATAATTATAGCCACTTTATTTTATTTTATTATGATGCTTTTTCTCACAATTCGAGCGCTGTTATTAGATTACAATGTTTATTAGTTAACCTATTACAGTGTAAGAAATATGACAATAGAAATTGAATATTATGATAAATAAAATTCTAACTAAATAAGCGCATAATTTAATTTATGGACTACAGTCTTGAGCTATATGATTTTTTATTTATTTTTTTATCAAAACGCTTTTTTACTTGTAAACTTGTTCATATCAGTACATTTGGAAAATTAAATTATGTTTCAGGTAAAGAATACAGATGGGCAAAGTAATTTAATGTAGTAATTTTTCAAAATTCTCCATAGTTTTTCTAATGGTAAAATGTGCCTTTTCATGATATCAATTTTAGTTATTTCGTCGTGACTCCAAAACTAATAGTAGGAATTAAAAAATTCAAATTTTGATCCATTTTCAACATAAGACCAGTGCATAAAAAAAAAATGATCACATTTGTAATACATTTAATACTAATACCTTGGAAATATCTTTGTTTTTTTCTAAAAAAATTTAAACTTATTGATAATAAGTTGACAATTTAATACAGACCTACTCATGTATACTTCTAATGGCTGTGAAATAATCTCAGAAATCAATATCTAATTTTTTTCAAGCATTTTAAGTTAGAGTTTTAATAAAACTGATTTTTTTCATTTAAAACCTTGTAAACACTAAATTTTGTTTAAATTTTGTTCAACATTTTCTGTTCATATAAAAAATTATTATAATTTGTTGTAATCATTTTGGTTAATATTTCTTATACTTATAAGCATTTAAACTTGTAATTAATGCTCAAATAAGTATTTTTATAAAAAATGGCAGATTTATTTTCATTATTATTTCATAACATTGACAATTTGTTATTTCAAAGATTGAAAATTGTACACAAGCTTACTTGTTATATATAGGTACAGAGGTACACTTATATATACATTTTCGTTGAAATTAGTTGAGTCATATTCTAATTATAG
The DNA here is from genome assembly GCA_025469315.1 of Stegophylla sp. TES_Ste_2020. NCBI lineage: Eukaryota > Metazoa > Arthropoda > Insecta > Hemiptera > Aphididae > Stegophylla > Stegophylla sp. TES_Ste_2020. Next base: position 30,987 of record JAIPRM010002063.1, on the reverse strand, counting down.
GAGCTTTAAATGTCAAAATATTATGGTTAAGTTAAATCAGTCTTTTTTCCATGTTACTACATAACAATATAAATTTATTATGACTAGCATCACTTTTTTAGCATTCCTAGATCTACCCCAGTAAGTATAAAATATAATAACAACATAAAGTGTAATGACAGATTTGTCAGCTTTTTTAAAATGTAATTTCTAATATAGTTCAATTTCGATATGATATTCTAGACATCAATAAAATAATAAAAGAAAACAAGGCAGTGCATTGTACAAACATTTATTTAAAATAATAAATTATTTTATTTTGTATTAGATTTTGGTACTTTACGATCTCTATTACGATTTTTAACATTTGTAACTTCATAAAAATCGCTTCCAACCCTTTTTCTTTTATTTCGTAACATCAGACTTCTTTTTTGTTTGCTTGTTAAACTATTCATATAAGCTTGATGTGCTTCTAGTAACTTTTCTTCTTTTTCTCTCTTTTTTTCCTCTTCTTCATCAGTATCAGTTGAAGTATCATCTTCTTCTTCTCCAGCAGGTAAACTAGTATTTTCTGTTTCTTCTTCAGAATCATCTTCTTCAGCAACATCCAAATCAGGTCTTTTAGTAATTGGTTCTTCTTCTTTCTCACTAGCTGATAAAGGTACTTCAAACCCTGGAGGTGGTTTGTAATAAGGTATTTTTCCTCTTTGCCAATCATTTAATACCATTCTGGCACACAGAGTAATATCTGCTTCACCACCTTTCAACAATTTACCAGTTTTTAAACCTATTTGTGTTAATAGGTCTTCACTATCCTCCCAACTTTCTATTCCATAAGTTTTAGATAAATGTTCAGGTTTAACTCTTTCCATTAAAGATGGTAGATATTGTTCCGGATCAGGTACAAGCTCAACTCTAACAACACCTTTCAATACTTTCTCCGTATCTGTTTCAGTATTAGAAGCATCATATACTACTCCTGGACAATCAATAAGAAAAATTCTTTTCATTAATGTAATATACTGCCAAACTTTAGTTTCACCTGCAATAGGAGCTACTTTGCAAACTTTTTTAGATCGCAGAGCATTTATAACTGAACTTTTGCCAACATTTGGATACCCAATAAAACCAACACTAATTTGCTTACGTTCTGAATGCAATTTAGTAAATTGCCGCAGTAAATTAATTACGGCACCTTTTCCAAAAGGATGAGTAAGAGAAGCATGAAATGCTACAGTTGGATATTCAGAACTAAGAGTAGCAACCCATCTTTGAGTAACCCAAACAGGTACAAGATCAACTTTGTTCAATATAAATATTAAATGCTTGTGGGGTTTTTCTTTTTTTAAAAAATTCTCAATATGAGCACAGCGTGTTCCAGTAGGATCTCTGACATCTAAAACCATTATAACAACATCTGATGAGTCAATTACTTTGTACAATTCTTTCCATATACGTCTACTTTGACCTGCGGCCATTATCCAATCTCGAGGAGCTGTTCTTTCTCCCGTGTCTTCTCTTTCCAAATCTAAATCTTTATCATCAGAATATGATTCATTGACAGCATCAATAGTTTCTAGTAGTTGTTGTTCATCTCTTACACATAAATTAGGTCGTTTACGAGTTTTTTTGGAACCAAAGACACTTTCAAAACTTTCAGTTTCGAGAATATGTACACGCTCGTGTTTTTTCTTTTCATTTAAAAGGGTAATTGGCAAACCAGTAGGTTTCATGATAATATCATATGGGTTTTTTACTGCTTTACCTAATTCTTCTTGAAATTTTTGTAAAGCATTTTGTCCAATGACTCTGGTATTATCAAACCATTTTCGATTTGGCTCTACCCGGGCTTGAGCACCACAAGGCAACCAACCTTGAAATGGTGCTGCATGAATAATTTTACCTTTTCTGTCACGTTTAGCTTTAAAATTTCTATACATTTGCAATCTTTTTATGGTAGCTTTTGTTCTTACCTTTGCTACACCTTTAAGGTTTTCTGTTTTACGCTCGGGGTTCATACTATGAGCTGATCGATTGAACCCTTGAGTTCGGGGAGCTTTACTAGCTGAACTTGTTTTAGCCATTTTTGCCTAAAAAAATATAAAAATACACTTAATGTATTACATTCAAATTTACATATAAAAACAATATTCATTTTTAAACAAAGGGAACCTGTTATGAAGGTTTACTCAATTTAGATATTAATGATTTTACACATATTAAAATTTAACTATTGGTTATAACTTAACATTAACAATATGTAATATTATCGGAAAAACAATTGCAAAAAAAAGTTGACCAAGTTTAACATTTTTAGAATAATAATGATATACCTTAATATTTACGATTTAGAGTTATTCTAAATTTTCAAACTTGACAATATGGTATATAGGTAATAAATATTACTATACTAAATAGAGCAAAAATTGGAACCATACTAATAATTAAAACATTTTAATCAGAACTCTGAATTATGAATATACCAATAATTAAGTATATTAAATGCTACTTGTCTAAAATACAGTACTTACTTATTCACGGTTCTTTTTTTTATTGCTATAAAAAAATTTAAAATTCAGTATTTAAAATAATATAACTAAAATTAAAAATTAATTGTGGTTTTTTAGCAATTTTAACACGTGCAACATAAATAGTAAGTAGTTATTTACTTTGATAAGAAGTTTATTTATCATATAGATTACTCCATGGGTTTATTATCACACACACAGAATTTATTATACATGACAAAATAAATAATTTATTACATAATATAATAAAAAATATAAAATAAAATAAATAATATAAATATATAATAATCACACAACCACAGGAATAAACAATAATTTGATGTTATAAATCTTGACAAAATTTTACTAACATGTTATCTGTATATTACAAATGTTCTTATCATACATAGATAATATAAGTTCCAAATATTAATAGTTCAAAATATGAAAATAGATGGCGTTCTTTTACTACGGGTATTACCATTGATTATAAATACTATAATTTATAATCAATGGTATTACTAAAGTGCCACGGTATTAAAATATTATCTTCTAAGCATCTTCTAAGACCGTGACAATTAATCTATTATCTATTCAGTATTCTGTGACCCTGACGAGTACCATAAGTAACCCGGTAAAATCGTTAACGTTCCCAGTCCATAGTACCTATAGAAAGAGAGCTTCCCAGCACCAAAATTTAAAAAATCATTTAGATGATAGTAAAATAATGAGGATGCCAAAATTTGGATTAAATTTTAGACAAGAAATCCGGATATACTTCACACCACGAATATTCTTCGCTTCTCTGCTCAGATACTTTTGGTGAGTGTGTGTAGGATTTTAAAGAAACAATAAATCATTTCTTCAATAAGACGATTCTGAACGAAGGAAGTTAATAATATAAATAACAATAATAGTCATAATTTTCAACACACTCACCAAGAGTATCTGACCTGAAATGCGAAGTATCTCCGGCTTTCCTGTCAATAGACAGGGGGTCTAGACCACTCTATGGTCTAGACTCTAGACCCCCTGGACCCTCCCCGTAAATTCGCCACCGGTGCATCTAGTGATCCTTTTTAGTAGTTGGTGAGTTTCAAGTCCCTAGCTGCATTATTTTAGAAGTTATGTCAAAAAGTAATTTTCAATTTAACGGAAATTCCGGTAATTGCATATTTTCCCATTTTTTGTCAGTTTTTCGACTGATTCAACCCGTTTTTGGAAAAAGTATTGAGAAATTGGAAAAATAACCTCTCTAAAGTACCATCTAGGTATGATTCCGGTTCTATAGAAATACTGATCGAAACTTTTGGACAAGTATTTCCAATACGAAAAAGTATTTCCAGAAAGAAAGAAAAAAAAGATCAACATCATTGTATAAACATAAGCTTCGTTCAGAATCTAAAATAATACATATATAGATGTATATAGATATTAATAGATGTAGGCACTTGTAGCACAGAAATACAGAATATAGGTAACAAAAGTTTTTTTAAATTTCATCTATTCTGCACAAAAACAACAGATAAGTAAAAGGGATAGCCGATAAGACGCGGACGAGATAAGTGAATAGAATGTAACATAATACTGAATTCACCTTTATTGTGCCGAATAATTATCATAGATAATATTATTATCTATGATAATTATAGAAAGTACTTATTTATAACGCCTTTTCTATGGCCAACACTCAATTTGAGTTATGTTTAAAAGACCGCACAAGAAGAGTGTTTAATCTTCGCTACTCTGTTGTCAAACAAAAAAATACGATAACTACTACAGTTCCGGTCAATATTGAGATTTTAGTATCTCACATTTCTTATTAAGTACAAAATCTATTATCAAATAACTGAACCAAACTCCAAAGTCGGTTTGTTAATTTTTTCGAGAGTTTTGTTTTTTAAAGATATCGTAGTCATAGAAAAGTAATCGGGTTTTTCATAATATAATATCAGTGTGCAGTAAATTGAAATTGCTACACACGTTACGACAATAGGTACTACAACTATTTTACTAGCAACAACCGCTGCGTTCCATTCGCCATATGTAATCGTAAACAAAAGAATATTGCAGATACTTATCATCTTAAAGGACTTTCAGCTGTTTCTCGATTTTTTTTTTCACCCATTTAAGTCGTTATATCGCATGCGACATTACACGTGCACTCAAAACTATTGCATTCAGTATTGGAACATCATGGTAATCCCATCCCTACTGTCTTTGTAATATCGGATTGTCTAATATTGCTGTTTCTAGTGTGACGACGATAATGGCTGTGGACAATGATAATCATTGCGATTTACTAATTTTGGAAGATTCGATTCTTCAAGTATGTTAATTTATATTTGTTTTCTTTTTTATCTTCCTACTAATTTGTTAATTACAAATTAAAATGCTTAAGATATAATTTACTTCTAACTTAAATAGGTATATTACATTACAATTTAAGTTTTGAAAACAAATATGTAGTTAATTACGATTGGTTGAAATCAATAAACAATTTATCCATTATTCAAAAATGTAATTATAGTTAATTATCATTATTTATGTTGTATTTTTTCTTGGGTACCAATTAAAAATTATCTTGATATTGGAATTTGGTTTTCATTATTTTGTAGTTTCAATCAAGTACTTGAGTATATGCTATAGTATTGAAATTCAAACTTTTAACGCATGAAACAATCACCAAACATGCATTGCTTTCTTAATACTACACATTAGTTAGATGTACAGTGGATATGGCTTATAAAGACTCACCTAAAGACCAACACAAAGTGAGTCTAATAATAAGCTAATGAACCCAGATTCATCCCTAGGGGAGGGTAAATAAGGCAAGTGCCCTAAATTACATTAAAAGTAATATGAATTCAAGGGACATCATAAAAACAAACTACAAAAAGAAAATGTTGTAAGTGTCAACTATGTAAATGTATATTGAAATATGTAAATCAGTATACATAGCATAAGATTTTTGTAGATAATTTGGATAGAATGGTTCCTTAGAAAGACCATGTTTGAAATTCTCGATAGTTTTTTTCAAAAACAAAGAAAAACTGCCTAGATACATCACATTTGAGTAAAAATGATAAAATATACCGATTCATCAAATAGATTTTATTTAGGTATTTAGTCATAAATTCAACCTGCTAGTAGTATAAAGTTGGAAGTTTCACCCATTATTAACAATGATGTAACACATACTGAGAAACAGTTTTTAAACAAATTGACTACTATGTTAAATATACAATTTTCAGAGTAGATATATAGGTTTTTGCAAGTTATTTTGTAATACAATTTTAAATTCTTGATATAATAAACTGAGAATGAATTAATTGAGTACAACAATATCCTATTTTTTCCTAGTTGCTATAAACGCAGTGAAGAAGTTTTTTACAATGGTATTTACTACTTTTTTTCTGTATACACTTTTTTGTAAAGAAATACTTGTCCGAAAATCTCGACCAGCAAATTTTTGAAACTGGATTTTCCTCTTGTTGGTACTGTATAGATGTCATTTTTGAATTTTTGAATTCTTTAATTTTTTTTTTTTTTTTTGGGGGGGGAGAACTATCCGAAATTTGACAAAAAAAAAACTTTGGGAAACCATAATTTTTTGATCCAAATTTTATGAAAATTGAAACAGATACAAGAACATTTTGAAAATGTGAAAAAAAAATAGGCATTTTCTAACACTATTTTTCTCATTAAATTTGTTTTTTCTTTATTTATTAGTTAACAAAAAGTAAAGTAAATTTAAGTATTGACAAAAAAGCCGGACATACTTCGCAACGCGGATATTCTTCGCTCTTCGGGTCAAATACTCTTGGTGGGTGAGTTGATAATGACAACTATTATTGTTCTTTATATTATTAACTTCTTATCATCTTATTGAAGAAACAATTAATTATTTTTTTAAGTTTCTACACGCCACCAAGAGTATTTAACCTGAGGAGCGAAGAGTATCTGTGCTGCAAAGTATTTCTGACTTTCTTGTCTACACTTTACTTTTTTATTTATTGTACTATTATCATTCTATATTAGTGTATATAATGTCAAAGTTATAATGTATTATACATTTATAAATTGTATCAAAATTATACCACATGTCATGTAAATGTGTATTATTCATTATATATATATATTTATATATAATATTTAATTTAGTGTAAACAACATTTTGAAAATATCATATGTGTTCAAACCACTGCTTCGCTGAAAAAAATTACATTAGAAAAAATACTTAAAATCCTACAAGAATTCATGTGTAAAATTAATGACAGCAATATACCTGTAACAGAAGTAATTCATTATGAAAACTGTTCCACTGAAACGTATGCAAGTACCTTTTTAGTAAAATATTATTGGTTGTTTGGATTTTTCTTTATTTTTCTTTTTTTCAGTGCCTGCAAAGTGGTTGATTTTACCAAAAGGAAAACAAATCATAAAGCGTTTGATAATTTTAAAGCTTTATGCAATGAAAATAAATTACAATGTAAGTAATAATGTTCTATTACATTATGGTAAACTTAGTATTATTTGTATTATTTAACTCAATTCTGCCGTGTAATATTTATATAGCCGCTAAAAAAGAAAAAATTTATAAATGTGCTGACTGCAAATACCAAACACCTAGAAAAACTGATTTGAAAAAACATCTAAAACGCCATATGGGAGTGAGCAACTACTGCTGCAATTATTGTGATCGAACATTTTTTGACAAATACAATTTGGAGAGACACATCAATGCTAATCACACTAAAGAAACATTATATTCCTGTACAAAAGTAGGTATTATAAATTTTAAAATAGTATGTAATGTGCCGAATATTTATTTTGCTTTTTAAACATGTTTATTACCTCAGATGAAAATAAACTATCTATTCAATTATGATAAGCATTTTAATCTCTCACTATTTATTTATGTTACAGTGTACATACACAACATATTTGTATGATTCATGGAAACGTCATGAAAAATTGAAACACAGTGAACACCCACAATCAAAATTTATCTGTTCCATTTGTTTCCATGAAAGTGCTACAAAATATGACCTGACTGTACATTCATACAGTCATGATCAAATAAAACCTTTTATGTAAGTGCATCTGTGCCCTGTAGTCACTGACATATAATAACACTTATGATAGATTTAACAAAGATGTGTCAAGTAAACTTTTCAGCTTTTTAGTTTAATACATGAGAATAATAGTTAAATAAAGTTTACAATATTTAAAAAAAATGTGTAATCTATCAAATTAAAAACTACTTACCATAAACGGAAATGGGAGGACAAAGCCCTCTAGATTTTTTTTAAATAACATAAGGCTAATATTATAAGAGGAGCTACTAAATCAAATAAAATTTCATTAGGGAGGTTAAAATATTTTAGCTCCACTAAATTTTTTATTTTATTTCCGCCATTGCTATTCACCAACAATAACTCACTCAACTATTATTAAAATAGCATCACAGAAATATTAAAATTAATATTTTTAAATTATTAGTCACTCAAAAAATATGAATTTTATAATTAAAAATCCAGACATATTTTATACTATGGGTATTTTTCACTCCTCTGGTGGGTGTATTGGATTTTAAAGCAACAATGAATTATTTCTTCAATAAAATAATTATGAATGGAGTTTCAGTTAATAATTGGCAATTTTTATTGAGTATGACGTAGGTATGTTTGACGATTGTTATATCTTTACATTTTTAAAAAATTTGGCAAAAAGTTTAATAAGCACTACATTGAAAAATTTGCTTGGCATGTAACGGTCAGCCTCCACTTTTTGCCAATTATCTTCTTCACTCCACTCAAAATCTGGAAATAAAATAAAAATGACTAAAAAATATATATTTATCTAAATAATTGAAGCAGGTAGTTTAAAAGATTAAACAAATATTGAATAATTAAATTAATGATAATTTACTTCAATAATTGTATAAAAGGCAAACTTGCGCTTAGAGTGATGTTATGTCCGATTAAAATATAATATACAATATCACATTTAAAAATAATGGACTTGATTTAATCATAAGACTTATGTTAAAAATATAATTGTTATTGAATATAGAAAATTCATAGGAAATGTTTGTGTATTGTCACTGTGATCAATATTTTAAATTTTAAATTACTTCATCTATTAATCAATTTTATAAATATACCTTATTTAAGAAAAAATAGGTCTTAAAATGCATACATGAACTTGTGTACTTAATATTTATGTGTAAAATATATATTATCCTATAAGGGATCAAAGAATTGAGTTGATAAAATATTTTTGTATTAAATTGTAGCCTTAATATTTCTTATTTTAAGCTGTGACAACATTTTTCAGAGAATTATCATATTATGTTGTATAATGGTTAATTTATTTAACAATACACCACTTCATATGATTTTGGTGATTGGTTTTGTCCTATTTTTCTCTATTCCATAATTAACATTCAAATTTTTTGTTGTTTATCATTAAAGGTGTGAGGAATGTGGTTCAATGTTTTCTATAAAGAGCCGATTGAAAACACATCAGGACACAGTACATACAGACTGTGTGCACAAATGCCAAATTTGTGATAAATCATTCAAATCTCTATTGATATTGAAAAGACATACCTTCATACACTCACGTTTTAAGCCGTACTCTTGTCCGTTCTGCAACCATTCATCTAACAGCCATACAAACTTGACCAAACATGTACGCAAAATTCACTCTATACAGGATTTTTCTTACCACAAGTATGTAATTTTTGTTATTCTGTTCTCCCTTATCTGAACACTAAACAAATAATATTCTATGAAAAAAAATTAATTCAATTTTCATTTTTAGGTTTATAAATGGAAAATAATTACAACATTTATTCATTGTACACTTCAAGGTCACTAGGTACTTCACTGCCATATCAGACTCATCAAAGCTCATTAAAAATAGTCTGAAGCATTTAAACTCTTTGGTATTAACTAAATTGTTGATTTATTTGCTAATGTATAAGTTATTTTATTAATTTTAGATTTTGTATTATTAAGTTTTCTTTAATTACATGGTGTTGGTACATAGTACAAATAATATTATTTTACTTTTGTTATTTCATCATAAGTTAGAAACTGTTGTAACATAATGTAAACACAAGTTTACTACTTAAGTCCCTTGTGATTGACACTAAATTATAATTGTTAAGGTATGGTCATTGGCATGGTTTCATAGGTTTCTCCAATTCTAATCCATGTGTCACATAACATAAAAAAAAAATATTCATCATATTATACTTACAAAAATAACAATAAGGAATAAATAATTGTAAACAGTAAATTCACAAATTATATTTAGGTATAATATTCTAATAATTACACTACCTAATTTTGTTTAAATTGTATTTTATTTTAAGATTTTCCGCTTCCTCAAATACTATAAAATTTACCGCCTTGGTCCCTCCATACGGAATGCCGCTCTGTTTCTATTGTGCCTTTAATTTTTATATACTAATTGATATTTACTCTTGTATGATAGTTTGTAGCCAGCTTTGTGGTATTTATGTAATACAAAATTAAAAAGGGTTTTATTCTTGTGTTTTCAATTAAATTATGTTTGTGTACAAAAATTTACGTAATAATATGCATATTGTATAAAATTCATTTTAAAATAATTATATAAAATAACATTATATCACTAATTATTTTGGAAATATTCAAGTGAAGTGCAATATTATGTATTTTATATAATATACATATTTATTTGTAAAAACTTCTCTACAACATAAATTAACCTGTAGCTAATATATAAGATACAATACACAGAATAGATGAAATGATGCACAATATTCGAGTACTCAACATTATAACTCGAAAAAAATTATATAAAATACACTACTCGCCCAACACTGAAATAACAGTAGTTATTTGTTAAATATATCTAACCTATTTTATATTTATATTATTAACTTCCATCGTTCAGAATCATTTTATTGAAGAAATGATTCATCGTTTCTTTAAAATTCAATACATCCGTCAACAGTATCTCACCTGTTTAACATATATGCATCCTTAGGACTGCATATGCAATCCTTATTGTGTCTTCTAAATGAGCAGAGAGGCTATCACGATATTTGTTTTTCAATAAGTTTATTATCAAAGATTTTTTTTTCATTTATCATGAAAGAATACAAATCTTTTATAGTCATTGTCTAATAAAATTATTGCTGTGTGGGTCTTAGTTTGATGACCACTGCTCTAAATATTTGGGCTTTACATGTTTGTCCAAAACAGCAAAAACCTGGTCATCAAATTAGGTACCATGATGTATTTTAATGTTATCAAAACTGGATCGCCTAAGAGGAACTGATTGTTGACCCCTGTTTTACAAAATTAATCATACAAAATGCTGTTTAGTTGTTATAATAATATATGGCTACAAAACTTTTTAATAAAATATTATTTTTATATACAATTATTTATGGGGCACATGCCAGTGGTGGTTAACTTATATGGACTTGAGTCCTTTTAAACTGTTGGGATCAACATTAATTATTTACCCTGATATAATAAATTATCAAAATACAAGAAAAATCACATATTGATTGGTAAAAAACAAAAGTGGATAAGTGACAATTTTACTACTTTTCAGAAGAGCAAAAACAAAATTTTCATATTTCTTGAACTTTGGTGTTTTGGTATTTAAGCATTAAAATAGAGTTATCATATATTTCCATTTTATTATATATTACCTTGTTCACATTGAAATATTATGTTAATTTTTAATCAAAAAGAATTTAACTAAAATTTTCATTTTTTTATTAGGGCACTTGTACCCTAATTTAAATTTTTGCTAGATTAATAATTATTATTTAAACTTTTATTATGAATAAATAGTAATTACCAAAAAACTATGATTGAAGTGTTTTTTTTTATATTACATTATACATCAATTATTTATGATTTATAATTTCCTTAAAATTCAACACACTCACAAATAGTATCTCATCCGAGGAGCGAAGAATAACATAGTGCAAAGTATACCGGTTTTTTAATTCTATGATATATGAAACAAATATTGTTCTTGGAAAACATTATTATAAAACTCCCAGAAAAAAATTAAATTAATTACGTTATAATCTGCATCTTATGTTATAAAATCATAAAATGAGTTTTAAACATAATTACAACTGACGAGGATGAGGAATAAATAGAAATATTTGATAACAATGTTTTCTTCAATAATACTAATTGCTTTTATTATTTTTTTTTTTTACTAGGTTTCAGGCATTATTACTTTTCAGTAACAACCAATCAAAGTTTTTTTCCACTAATTCACATGTCATTTTTTGTTTTTGTTTAATAACTATTCGAGCACACAACACGTAAATTTGACAAAAATACTATTATTAAATCTATTAAGTACAAAAATTTGCTAAACGGATAATTAACAAATTTCTGAGACCACATGAACACAATTCTTGTACAAATGTAAAAAAAAAAAAAAAATAATTGTAATAATAAATAATAAAAAAAATCACAAAATATTGGAACATATGAGAAAATAAAAAAAATTAAGTCTTGAAATTTACTCTAGTTTTAGAGTATAATAAATATGGTCGAACACTCAAAGGCATCATAATTATTTAATATAATCATTAAAAATAAATTATTCACTTTTCAAAATTTTGTTTTGTTGTAAGTTTAATTTTTCCATCACTTAAAATTTAAAGAATGATAAAACTGATCCACAAGTCATCAACATTTTATAGATGACTTTTTTTTCTTTGAATCAATTCGCTCGCGTAACTTCACTAATATCAAATCCAACTCGGGCTGAAAAAGAATTTAAAAAATTAAAATTAAATAATATGATTAAATTAACAATAATTTTATTTTATAAAAATATAGTAGTTAGGTCAATCTTTATGAAAATTGGTACATAGATAAATTACATTGCGAATATATTTTATTAGAAGAGAATTCTTTACAAGGTTTTGACTAAAAAAAATATCATAAAAAATACGTAAAATTTATTATAAATATTATTAAATAGGTATTAAAAATAATTAACTATAAACAAAAATGGACAAGGACTTTTTTATTATTAAATAATATTGGACTATTACAGGACATTTGAAAAATATAGAAGATTTTTATCAGACTGTATTATTAGAAAATAAAAGTGAAATTTATAAGTAGTTCAAAACCCAAATACTCCTATAATAATACCAAAATTATAATTATATTTTTTTAAGCTTAACATGTTAAACTATACATCTACATGACCCGAAATCATATCAAAAATGTATTTTATTTTAACCTCATAACATTGAATAATCAACATATATATATATATAATTTTCTGAATTATAAATTATTCAAAATATTCTAAAGTTACTCCAAGTATAATTATTATTTAAATGATTATAAGTAGATACATAATTCTTACTTTTTATGAAAAAAAAAAAAATCATTAAAATTGTTTATATAAATAATTTGTTAGAATTTAAAAAATACATATAACTTCATAACCACCAATTAATGACAACATAGATAATGTTTTGAAGAGATAAAAACTTACTTTACATTTTTAAATCAGTATTATAAACAAAAATGCATGTTTTTAATAGTTCCCATTACATTTTTAAGATATATTTTTCAAGTTGAATATATATTTATTAGTTTGGTAATTTCCTTACCTCATCAAAAGTGTATAAAAACTTGCAGAACTTGAGTTGATTGTGTTTCTTCGATAAAATCTCAATGCCGTGTCTCAGACAGTAGTCACAACTATCATTAGAGTTTTTCACCTGTGTTCACACATTAATTAATATTTTAATACACATTAATATGCATCATCAAACAAGTATTATCTACTATATGTACAAATATTATTGGAAAGTCAAAAAAATTTCTCAATACAAAATTTATACTCTGTGATTATGTTTTATAAGTAAAGTTAACAACACATTTAGTTTATATTGAGCAGTCTTTTTTAACATCCAGTGAAGTTTACAGATATAAATTGTGTTGAATATTAAAATATTAAGAATAATTTGTACTAAATATTTACAATCTACAATAGTATATTTAGAACAATAATTTTTTGTACAATAGTTTTATAAATTTGTTTATATTGATATAGATGAATGGCTTATAGTGCTTATACTCTAGTAAAAACATAACCAATCTTTAATTTAATTTATGCTTATAAATTCAATATATTTGTAATGCACTAAATAGATATTAAATATATAAAAGTCTAGTAGACATTACATCTAAATAATTTAGTAAAGTATACACATGATATTTAAAATAGCAATAAATTAAATACTAATACATTATTTCAGCATAATATAATCAGTGATTTATAGAATTACCCTTAAATCAAATATTATGGATGGGACAAATTAATATATATGTATATTAGGAGGGAGCGAGAATCCTAAATCTCAGGGAGTCAGGAGATTTCCCTATCCTGAATTTCTGTGAATAGTCAGGATTTTTGGGATTCCAAAACTAAATCATCAGAAATCATCATTGTAACATGACTTATTACACAGAGTAAAAGTCATCACTATTATCAATTTGCTTTAAATTAATAAATTAACCAATTTGGATTGTTACAAACAAAATTGTGATAAACTTTATTTCGTGTTTTTCCAACCTATTTTTTTATTTCTGTTAATCATATTATAATATAAACATACCCCATTATTATTTGTAAGTGTTCTTTTATAAAAATATAGGTTAGATTAGGTTAGTAATGATACTTATACAGCAGTGATAGGATATAATATAATATTAAGTCTTGAAAATTATAAAAATATAAAAATTACTTTTTAACACTGATTATATTCTAAGATTTACCAAAGAGAAAATGCAAACTCTACAACTTCCGAACCCTAGTCACATTATATATATATATAACAAAATAAAAGATAATTTATTTAAAGTAAACTGATTAGTGATTATAATACTGTAGTAGATCATGTTAATATATATTATTATACCATCATTTAATAGATTTGGTATACAAGAAAATATTGGAAATTTGGGAAGATAGAAAATTGCACCTTCCACCCCCACACCATAAGGGAGTGAAAACTTGTTGAATTATACCTATGATGCCAATTTGCTACCTCCTTAAATGTTCTTCAGATCCGCCCCTGGCTTATAAGCTTATTGTATCAATATGTCTATATATATATATAATTTATAACCTAATTGTATCATGATATTACCATTGATATGTAAAGAATTGAATGGCACACATCACATTCGTAATCTTCTATTTCATTGTTTGGCTTTGCAGGTTGAATACGTTCAGATGTCTTTAGGCCCAAATCCTCAACTAGCTGACTTCTGAGTGCCACTTCACAGTCTCTCATATTACTTAATATGTTTAGTAGCTGTTAAATGAAAAAATAATTTGTGGTAAAATATATTGTAGGTACCTATTTTATAATTTATACATACTATTATGTAGTAAATTTACCTGCTTCAAAATGTTTTGTGGTGTACGAGGGTCTGTAGACATATTTATTAATAACTTTTCAAATGAAAAAGCAGCTGGTTCACAATTCCTCTGCAAATTCTGAAAAAATAATGGTTAGCACAGGATTTGATGATTATTAACAAATATTTTTAATTACCTGAAAAATTTTTTCAGCGTTATCCAGCCAACCCGGCTGCGTAAAGTATACACTCTCAGAGATCACGTAACCAGTAGACACATTGCATGTATATGCTTGTGGCATGACAATTATAAATTGACCAGGGTTTTGCACTGTCCGAGTAACATTGACACCATGTTCAAGCAGTCTATTGGGTGGCACCATGCCACTGTCAGCAGCAAGCCAGGTGTGGTGATTCTGTCCCTGAGCTACAGCTCGAGGAAGCAATCGCTTCATAGCTAAGCGGAACTTGTCATTATGGTTAGATGGCACACCATACCATACTTTATCAGCACCTGTATGCAGGTACTCAATCCATGGTAGACCGTGTGGATCCTTATACCAGCAACAAGCCGAGAATACCATGCCCATGTGTATAGTGGGCACAGTCATACCCATAACTGGACCCAACGACTTAAGGATAGATGCTGGGTTATTGGTCAAAACTTTCAAGTTCCATGGGTGTTTGGTGAAAGTGGCCGTCTTAGTCGTTGGGAATCCATAACCTTCAGCACCAGAGTCGATTGACCCAGATAGCACGCATATGTGGTTCTTTTTTTCTTGCACTTGTTTCCAATAGAACGACTCTACATCTTCAGCCCGGATCGCTGCAGTACACATCTTGGATGATGCAGAGGAATTTCCACTTCCTCCACCACTACTGCTATTACTACCATGTGACTGTGGTTGCTGTTCTTTAAACCACATGGCGATTGTATTGCGTGCTACACGATAATAAGCACTTAGTGCAATGCTACGTCCCTTAAACACGAAGAAAAACATTATTTATTATTAACAAGATATTTTTGTTTTATATAATATTAAGGAAAATTATGATAAATTACACTCTTTATGAAATATAAGAACAACTTTAATGACACCTATCAATAACAGAAACCTCTTTATAACAATCATTTAAATAAATACAAACAGGAATTCATGAATATACTGTAAACAGGAAAGAGAGAATAAACTAGAATAGAGGAAACATATTTTTTAAACGTTATTCTACCTTATTAATTATTAATAGTAATAAATCTCAGAGCTTGCTCTATTTCAAGAAAACAACAATTTTTTTTGCTGCCTAGATAGGTACAGTTGAGATCAAAAAAATAAACATCATTGTAAAAACACTAGCTTCTTCCCTTCATTAAGAATCTAAAATATAATATGTATAAGCAATGTGTAATGTGTATGTACAAATAAATAGCTTGAAATTCACCAATTTTGCTTAATTTTGATGGTGATACCTACTACAAGCCAAACTGAAAAATAAATTACCTATGCCAATCAACGAAACTGAATCTAGTAGTGACATACTTTTAGGCAAGACAAATCAAGAATAAGTTGAAAGATATGGAATGACTAAAATATAAAATTAATAATATCAATAAACTTAACACATGCCTCATATAAGCATAATGCTGTGTATTCACAAATCCAATACCCCTATTAAACTGACTATATTATAATAAGACATGGGTTGGTGTATCAACATTTATTTATGTGCATTGGAAACTTACAGCCAATTTCAATGGGGAAAATTAGAATATTACTCAAAAATAGATCGGAATATGTGGCCATCCACTTTTAAACGAAAAAGTATGTTTTTTACTTCTTTTATTAACTAAATGATTTTTTAAATGTTACTTTTCATAAATTGTAAACAAAATATTTAATTTAAAAAATAAACATTTTTTCCAAAAATTGATATTTAATTTTGTTTTTTTTTTTTTTACCAATGGTTTAGGTTTCGGAAAAATTCCTTATTTAGAGTTGCAGAATTGTAATGCATAAGTAAGTACTCCACAAAAATGTACCCCCACAATTTTACTATGTATCTATATATATAAAAATTTAGTAATATTTAGTAGTAGTACCTTTGTTATACAATCGTTGACGTTTTCATATAATTCGTTATTTGTATCACTTTTTTTACATATCTGTTTCCATTCTCTATCTACTTCAGCTATTAACTTTTGCCGTTCCTCTGTTAATAAAAACCAAAACTGCATTTACAGTATTTCTAAAGGGATCTGAGTAATCTATAAACTATAACTTACCATGTGATAATGTATCATAAGGTAACAGATATTTGCAATATAAGTCATCAAGTTTGGTAACGCGGTCTTGAGCACTTTTTGGTATCTTCATCAAATCAGCAACACGACACCACTTATCCATCTCAATCACTTCCTTAAGTCCACCAAGCTCTTGTACTGTGTGGTATAGCCTTGGCAAATCTAATTCCATACCCCCAATGAGTGGGGGATTTGACAAGACTATAGACTGCGTTTCCAAGTACTTCTTAATGGCAATCATTTCACAAACATTTGGGCCCCATCTATTCATCATCTTGTGCACATACTGATTGTAAGCCGTAAACCGCATGTCATCACTGACTTTACATTCCGGCTAAATAAAATGCATAAACATATAAGAAAACAACAACTCAAGAAAAGTTCAAAATCGTTGTATATACCTTGAAACTAGGTGGTGGTACAATCTTACATAAGCCATATTTTTTAGCAACAGGCTTTAAAATTTTGAAATATTCTAATGGATCTTTGAAATCTTCTTCAGATGGATAAAATGTTGGTGCATCTAACATTTCAGCACACTCTTTCAAGGACTTCTTTTTGGAAGCCACTTTTTCACTGGATTTCCTCTTATTGTTAACTTTCTCTTCAGTCCTGAAATATGAGAAACAATTAGCAATATGTTTTAAATAAAAATGTAAATCAAACCAGTCATGAACTAACTTTTTTGGTTTTTTAATATTAACTGCAGAGACAGAAGATGACAATGACGATTTTTTTAATTCCTTAGTATTAGTGGTAATGGCAGTAGTAGAAATTTTTTGTAACCGTTTCTTATCATCATTCGATTCCAAATTTTGTGGCTGTGACAATGGTAACACTTCTTTTGAAGTTGAGGGAATGCATTTGGGAGGCTGAACCGTTCGAGTGGTTGGTTGTACAGTGCCGACAGGAGTCGTACTATTGATTTTGGTCGTACATAATGGCTTAATTTTTCGTTCGGGTTTTGGTGATATAGAACTGAACAAGTGCAAATATAAATGTAAAATGAGTAAACTTGTGTAATAACTTATAATATTATTTTAAAAAGTAAATTTATTTTACATTTTACAGAGCATTTATAATGAATACATACCTAACTGGTATGGTGGACGCAGGGGGCTTTGTCACTAACTTTGCACTCATTACTAATTTATTTTGAGGTCCTTCTGTACCCAGTTTAACTGTGACACCCTGAATCAATGGTTGAGCCTGAACACCTGCTGGCAAAGGAATATAGAACAACCTTCCTTCCTCGTTGTCCACATCCGTCGTCGAGGACACAGTAGATTGATGAGATTTTTCTTCATTAGAATCGTTTTCAATACTTACCTAATCAAAATGCAAATAATTTCACTCTTATGTAAAATTATGTTAACTCCTTACATACAATTAAAATATTTAGCAGTACAATAACTTACAGCAATAGATGTGTTAGGGGAAACAGTTCTAGATTTTGCTGGCGACTGCGGTTTGTTCCGGCGGAAAGGAGTGCTGGCCACTGGTAAGTCGGGTTGAAAAGCATAAACGCTAGTCTCATTATCAGGCGAAAAGGCATCTGAACTATTTCCGCTGCACAACTGAGTGGTGGATAGTCGCCGCTGATGAAAAATCTTCTTTTCTGGACTTTGATCGTCTGAAGATGATAAATCACCACTGATATCTTTTCGATTCTGTTGTTTCTCACCAACAACATTTATAGCATTTGCTGCAGTTGTTGTAGACAAGGAACGTTTTTCAAATTTTAGATCGTATTTAGTACTATTTGTCTTTGCCAAGTAGGACGCACTGGAAGCAACCGTGGCTAACTTTTTGCCATCAAACACTTCAGTGGATTTTGATTCGCCACAATTTTTTTGGCACAAATAAGATTTGGAATTTTTTTCTGCAGTACCGTTCACCAGAGATGACTGGATATTAGTTTTCAACAAATTTTTACCAGTAACAATTTCCTTAGTGTGATCACCATCAACACAATCGGTAAAAGTTTTTGGTGTCAGAGATTGACTGTTATTTTGTTTTTTTTTTGTCCATGCCATCACATTGTTACTGTCCAAAATGGGTGTGGTGGAAAGTCCATTTTTCGATAATTTGATATTTTTAAATGCCTGTCTCCATGACGACGCTAAATCCTTTTTATTATTTGTTCCAGCAGTGGAACTCTTGCCACGTGCCAAGTTAACGATTTTCATTGTGCGACTTTCAAACGATGGTGGAACCAGCAATTGCGTTTGACATTTATCTTCTTTTTTCTGTTCATCACTACTAGAAAGCGGAGCATATCTTACAAAGCTACTCTCACTTGTTGTTGGTAACTTATTCAACAACTGCTTATTGGGCATATAGGGATCATTAAACCTTGGTAGGGCACTACAGATTTCAGACAACACAGATAGACCATCATCCTGTTTAAACCTATTGGGTAACTGGAAAGTTTTTGCAGAAAAGTAATCAGGTACGGTGATTTTGATTTCTTTTTGCTGTCCCTGTAACATATTTTTAGCTATATTTTGAAGCACAATATTTTCCACCTTTTCTACTTTATTCAATGTTGCCATCGACGATTCAGTTTTTTCCACCTTATTGATAACCTTATTTTCTACTTTTTCGGGGACTGCAATGATATTTTCCTCTTTGACATTTTCTGTTTTTAATACTTTTTTTAATTCTTGTTTATGTTGCACTGGTTTGTCATTCACAACTTTTACTTCTATATCACATGCTTTTTTTTCCATTGTAAAAACACTACTTTCTACCTTTTTTTCAACTGTGCTGCTTACCATTTTTTTTTCTATTGCACTATTATCCACTTTTCCCCTTATAATGCTGTTTTTTACTTTTTTTTTCATTGCACTGTTTTCTATCTTTTTTTTTATCACACCGTTTTCTTTTTTTTTCTTCACCATGGTAATTACTGTATTTTTTTTAGTCAAACTGCTGGCTACTTTTTTTTCTGATGCACTGCTTTCTGACTTTTTTCTTAATACATCATTTTCAGCCTTTTTTTCTATGGAAAATTTATTGTTCTCTACAGTTTTTATTGCTTTCACATTGCTGGCAATTTTTCTGGAGTCTTCACAGGCTGTAGATTTTGCATCGAAATTAGCTGCCATTCGCCCTAAAAGTTCTTCTTTCGTTTGATTAGTGATAGCGCTATACATAGAAGATGATGAAGATACCACTGACGACGTGGACTTTCTTTTTTTATTATTATTGTTATAAAAATCTAATTCGGATTTTTTCTTATTCGATGAGTTTTCTTTTTTTGCAGACTGCTGCTTATTAGAGAGTGGCACTTTTTTTCCAATGTTTTTTGAACTGTTGACAGTAGATTTTGGTTCATTAGTAAATGCTACAATTTCAGTCTTATGATTTGACAATTTTTCAGTTTTCTTGTCAACAGCAGTATATTTACTATTATTGATTTCTAGCTCTTTATTATTTTTCGATAAAATACTTTTTGACTTAGTTTCAGAAAGACTCTTTTTCACTTCAGAATCTATTTTAATCAAATCTTTTTTCGGTTTCAAGTCAGTCTTATTAATTTTAAGATTTTTTTTTGCAGATTCTTCAGTACAAGACTTAATTTTTTGTGGTTTTAAATTCTCAGTACAGGACTTAATTTTTTGAGATTTTAAATCCTCAGCCAAAGTCTTTTTGGATAATGGTTTAAGGGCTTCACATTCATTATCTTCAGTTACAGAATCATAATCTCTACATTTCTCACAGTCTTCATCGTCTTCTGAATCAGTCATGATAATATAATCATCTAGCATGGTAGAAGAACGACGCGGCCTCAAATTCCTTTTAAATGACATTGTTCCACCATTTTCAGTAATAGTAATTACGTCTCCCACTTCCTTAATTTTGTTTTTTACAATTTTAGCCTCAACTATTTTTTTTTCTGTAGAATTTTTTTTATCTACAACAGTCTTTTTACTTTCGAACACTGGCATTGAAGGTTTATCATCCTTAATTTCAAGCATTTTTTGTTCATCTAGTTGTTTTTCAAGCTTGTTTTTCTTGGAAAATACTTTCAATTCACGTTCTCGTTGTTCTGTAAAAATGTATTTTGTTAAAAAATATGTACATAATCGTTAAAATATCAATGTTTAATTTCTTTGTGATTTTTCGGACACCCTATCCTACTTGTCATTAATTTATATGAATGAAAATTGAATATTAAAAACTTGTAGTCACTTACAGGTTACTAACTGTTACTAATTTAATGATTATGAAAGATAAATTCAATATATATTAGAATTTTTGAAGTATAGAAAAATGTATTGAAAATAATATAACACATTAAGAATGTAAAATAACTACTAACAATAGTAGAAGAATTATATTATTTATAAATTCTGCCATAAGTTTAACACGATTAACCTTCTATCTTAAAATAAAATTAGTGTATAATACACAGAATATTTTTTTAAGCAAGCACACCCTCGTTTTGGTGGTAAAAATGCAAAAATTTGATTTTTTTTTTTGGAATTTTCAAATCAGTATAATAAAAACTGTTTTCCATAACTTTTTTTTTTTATGTCACTTTAAGATATCTTGTGGTGATACGAACATTTTTTTTTTTCAATTTTTATGTTCTAAAATCAAAATTTGTACAAATAGTTTATATATTGCTTTGCATTATAGTTTATATATTACATTGTGAATTAATTAGGCGTTAGCTGGTAAAATCGTGGATTCTTGGGTAGGACACTTGGTGGATGTGTTTAATTTTAAAGAAACAATAATTCTTTTCTTCAATAAAATGATTCTGAATGGAACTCCAGTTTATGAACAAAAATTTAGTAAATTTATTATTACAAAAAAAAAATAATAATAATTTATCCCGCTCGTTTTAAATTCTACTATTAACTGAAAACAGGAAAAAACATTTTAGAAAAAAAAGTTTTAGAAAAGTTTTTTCTCTCACCAAGATATTTTTCATAATATAATTATTATCTATCAATATTTAAATTCTCATAAAGTTTGAATCAAAATAAAGTTTTTATCAAATTTTAGAAAAAATATTGAGCGTTAAGAGAAATAACCTCTGAAAATACTATATAGAGCAAAATTTTGATTCAAAAAATTGCTAGTAAAAACTTTTGGACAAGTATTTCTATACAAAAAGTTCAGAAGTAAAAAAATAAATAAATATCATTGTAAAAATACTTAAAATCTAAAAACTTGGTGGCTGCATATAATATATTCCAGGCATTAAAACTATAAGCGAGTTGAAACTGTTCTCCTATAAAGGAAAATAAGTTTAAACTACTGATATGAATAAAATACACATAATATAAAATTATTATTTGTTTTTAGATTGATAATTAATTTCTAAAGTTGTATGGTTAATATATAACTGAATATCTACAAGAGTTTATATTGATATTAACTATTAATTTTAGTTCCAACAGAATTAAATTGAACACAGAAAGATTGATAAATCATGAGCTCGATGAATTCTCATTATTTAAAATATCAAAACTTACCATTTATTCGTTTGTTAGGAAGTTCAGGAAAACTTTCAACTGAAGATGTCTCATCTTCTTGCTCATCAGGACAACGCATATCTTTTCGCAACATTTCCATAAATAAAGTGGCTGCTTCTTTAGTTCTTCTGGGAGGCCTTGAACGAGATGTACTAAAATAATAGTTAATTTTATGTTAAGTATAATATAAATAAGATAATAGTAAGTTAATACTAAATCATTTGTTTTTTTACAGTTTAAAATATTATATAAGCAAACCTGATAGTATCTTTGCTCTCCAGATTTATTTTCATATTATCCACTGAAGATGGTCTTCTTTTTACATCGACTGAACGTTTTGTTTCAACTAAACTGTTAGCTTTGTTACTCTTAGATACAGTCTTCATATTTTTATCACACTTTTTATCAGGAACAACATAATTGTCGTGGTCGCTACTCTTATATTTACTTGCTAAACTTCTAGTCTTTCTACCATTTTTATTTGATACTTTACATTTAATGACACTAATTTTTTGTTTTAATTTACCAAGACTGTTAATCCTATGATCTAAATTTTTAGTTACAGTCTTTTTCCTCAATGGTTTTTCTTCTTCAATATCCTTTGAATCTTCAGATGTTTTTGAAGAAGATTTACTACTTCCTTTACACCATTTACCTTTATCATCTGAAATATATTGATATTATTCACATGAATAACAAGATATTTATCAAATTGTATACCTCTGAGTTGATTTATTGCAGGACAAAATATACTTGGTAAAGAATTTGATCGAGTTATACGGCCTCCTTTCAGCTTTTGTATTTTCTTACCATCTAATGACATTTGTTTTCCATTTTTCTTGTTCTCTTTTTTAACATTTTCTTTAATTTTAGGCCTATAAATTTGTCATGATTTTATAAAAACTAAATATATCACACAATGACTTCTACAATTTACATACTTTTTAACTTTCGGCTTTGGTTTAATTTTTGAACCATGGCGAAGGGCTATTTGGCGCAAAGTAATAGTTTCTTGTCTAACAGTGTACCTCGAGCTAGACCTAACTAAATTTCGACCAATAACTATGGACAATGAAATTCCAAAATACATTAGTAAATATTTCAAATGATAAAAATTATATCTAATATACCTTTCTGTCCTAGTTTAGATAATGAATACTTTGTCTGTGGTAACTGTCTTTTTTTTCTTTCAGTGGGTTCATTACTCAAACTATTTACATTAGACACTGGCAGTACAGGAGTGCTTTTTCTTCTTTTCTAAATTTCAAAATAATATTATGTACATTAATTTATAAGGAAATCAAATAAATATTTATTATATGTAATATCATGACAAACAATTTAAAAAATACCTTTCCAGCAGCAATCTCTTGTGCAGAGAGAGAGCGTTGAGGCTTATTAAAGAAATCTAACCGCGGAGGTAATAAACTTGTACCTGTAAATAAAATAATTAATTAAAAATATTTTACTTAATATCAATTCTTTAAAATTTAAAATCTTAAATCAATTTAATTACCTCGAAAACAAAGAAAGGTAAGAAAGTCTTCAGTATTTGGTCGTTTTATTGGTGGTTTACTTGTATTAGTAGTCACCACTGGAGTCTGAATAAGTTTCTGAGGAGTACTAGTGGGTATCACAGCATTTTGGGCAAATTTACGCTGAGCTTGTACCTTGATTCTATAATAATTCATAGATAATCTTACTAAAAGTTTGTAAGTAAATTACTTAGATCATATACAATGGATGTAGCAATAACGATGCTAGTTGTGTCCAATATGTTTCAGGTTACTTGTATGAAGTGCACATGCGTTAAACACACTTGCGTCAATCGTAACAATGGCAAGAAACACAAAGCTAATGTCACGCATACGCATTTGTGGGAAATTAATAGAAAATTTAATGGTGGTGGGGATGATGTTGGACACAGTTTAATACACGAGTAAAATATAGCATAGCTACATTCATAAGGTAAATAATAACAAACATTTATATTAAATAATAAATGCAAAATTATTTTAAATTAAAAGATTATTGTTTTATTGAAGTAATTTAGAAACATGCGTATCAATCAAACAAAAAGTCTGACATAGGTATACCATATACCTATAACAAATAATAAAATCATAACCCAGTGCCAAATGAATTAATAGGTAAACAAAGGATCAATAAGCAAAATATTACCTTTTGTTGACCTATAAGTACAAATCAATTTTACTAAAATATCAAGTACTTGCTGTATAATTACTAATTTTATTTTAAATTTAACTTGTACATTGGGATTATAATTTATAATCATTTCAAAAACACTTTTAGTAAGTAACTACACTTACTCAAATGTTGAACAAAGCTATTATATTAATGATAAGTAAAACAAGTTATCACCTATTAAATATTTCTGTAATATATTTATACAGAAAATAGGTAGGTAGTTATCTAAAATTATTAATAACAGTCATCACATATTTATTATATTTAGTGTTTGAATTAGAAAAATAGAAGAAGGGGTGCTCTCAGGCTTTCAATAACTAAGCATCCTCTCAAACTATATAATTCATATACTATAAAAAATAATTAGTAAGGGTGCTCTCAAAATTTTACAAAATAGAGGAGCTCTGTCCTCCTGCACCCCCTAAATTCGAGCACTGATTATATTATTATATATACAATAAACATGATTATGACTAGTATAAGATTTTAAACTGAGTTATTAAACAATGGAGGCACAATGGGTATACTTGTAAAACAATAAAATTTATTTCTGTGCTTTTTGGTTATTAATATAAATCAAAAGGTTTGAACTTATAGGTATCAATAAAAGTAAGCAATATCATTTTTTTAATGTATAGAAGGTACTTATAGTGAAAATCAAATAATTTGTAGATAATAAAAAAGAATAATAACAGGTACTTAAATAATTAGTTTATGATAAAACACTAGGTAATTACTTATTGATAAGTACCCAACAAGCAACATCCCAACTAAATGCATTTCTGATCTTATAAATCAAATGTAAAAAATTCTATTTTAAGAGCACTCATTATCACTTAAAAAATTATGTTGTTAATATATAAAGAAGGCAATCAATATTGTTTTAGTGTAAGTAACTGATAGGTAGGTATCTAATAAAAAAAAAAAGGATATCAACATACCTACATCACCAAAATACAGCAACATGTTTGAATTTTAAACAGACAAAAAAAAAGCAATCAATGTACTCACTTTTTTGTACTCGATTCGAGAATAACTTCTTCATTGTTCTGTAGTTTACGCTTCTTAGCGTCAGACCCATTTGAAGACATGATGTTAGATAGCGATCAGTACTCAACTTTCCAGCATGGTTATTCACTAAAAAATCGATGAATAGGTAACTTAGATGAGAGTTTAGTAATAATAAATTATTTTTTCGTGTGTGTCCAACAAACTAATAAAGAATAAAGAGGCATTTAAATAAAATTAAAAAACTGTCTCCCTTAAAAAAATCCTCACACCCTCAACACTTGCTTAATCGGCTAAGAAAATTTTGACCACTTTAGATCCCAGCTCATCGTTGTTCATATTATGCACCAGTAGACTGTGGTAAAATCTAGCTATGAGCACATAAGGGCCTCATACACACATAATAGTTTATAAGAACGCATGTACCTATATGATGTTATATAGTATTAAACACACGTGCAAATACGACACGATTGCATACAGTGTGTAGATAATATATCGAATATATATTATATATACATCAACACATAATATATAATATCACAATAATTGTCATACAAATGAATGTATGTATACACGTAAATATATATATATACCTCAGGAATTAGTGCGATTCGGAATAACATGCTCCGACGACTGTCCGGGAGGCGTCCGATTCGGCTACCACCGTGCTGCTGGTGTAGCTGCAACTACTGCTACTGCGAATGTGAACGCGCATCGTGTTCGTAAGTAGCAGCAGTAATATCATTAATCTTTCACAGATCTTCCGCGCTCTAATATTGTACGTACGATTCCTACACTTCCTATACCGACGCGAGCGCTTGATATGGCTTGTCGTTCAGAAGAAATACGGAGGGGGAGGGGAACTATAAAGCAATTAAAAAATGGTATTTAATGTTACATAACGTTTATTAATATTGTTCGGCGACAATGCGAGAAGCTCGGCGGCGGCGCCGATAACAACAACGCGAAATCGTTCAGAAAATAATAATATTATTATCTCGTGCGTACGTGTGTGTGCGCGCTCGTCGAGTGTGAATCTGCGCGATTATTATTATATCAGTATGAGTTTACGCGGATTACTGACGTACATGCTTGTTTTCATTATTATTAATTTTTTTCCCCAATTTTATTTTGTCACCGCACTACGATTACCCGACAACGACAATTACGCGATGACTACGACAATTACGCGATGACTACGGGCGCCGCTGCTCCTCCTCGCCCAAAAACAAAAACACAACTCACGCGCGCACACCGAGACGACACTGATGCTCAAAACACACACACACACAATCGTCACTCGCGTAGGTACGTGCGCACACACTCACTACACGCACAAACCGGAGGATTAACCCAACGCACGCACACTGTATACACACACACATATATATATATATATATATGTGTGTGTGTGTATGTACGATATAATATTATTATTATTATTATGTGTGATAAAAACGTTTTTGTGTTGTCCGCCACGACGGAACGGCAACGCGGGCCAGGCGACGTTGCCGGACTATGCGACGACGAGTGTAAACACGAAAATCGTACGATGATACAGGGCCGGTCGTCGCAGGGGACGCGTGGTTGATCGGGATGGCGGGTAGGAAAAGAGCAGTTGTGGTCCACGGTCGGTGCAGTGGCGGGTGGACGACGTTCAATGGGTCACACACACACACACACTTACGAACGGTGATAACCCGTACGCGTATTATATCACATTATTATGTGCATGTGCGAGTGTGTTCTGTGCACTGATTGTTGAAATTTTATACGAGCACGTGTGCGCGCGTTCGTCCGGCACACCGGTGTTTTGTGAGTAAAGTTGTGAAGACGAACCGAGAGACTTGGACACGGCAAGCACGAAGTGAAAACCGTGAATGTCGGCCGGTCGTGTCCGTCCGTCCGTTGCGGATAATTTTTGGAGCCATGCGAAGGGGGAAAAAAAGAAAAAAAAAGACAAAAATCAATACGTATGTGCAGCGGCGGGCCGTGTGCGAAGACGACCGGCCGTCGTTTTGTTACTACTACGTCATGGCGAATGTGCTTAGCTAGTAGTCAAAAACGGCAGGGGGTAGGCGAACTGTACGGCGGAAACTCCAATCGTCTCCGTATTATTATTATAACAACCGTGGTCTATGTACATATTACCGACATGAAATCTGCACAGCGGTCGGAACACGGTGTAGTCGTGTAGAGTACGAATGATCAAGTTCTGATCTTTTGGTAAAATTTGGCGCGCGAATCTCATAATATTGCATTGCAAACTAAATTGGAAAGTCGGTAAAGAATGAGTTATTTTGGCCCACCATATATTTTTCATTTATACTTTGTGGTTCTTCGATAAAAAAAAGTTGACCCTTTCATGCTGTAGAGCATGAGGTCGGGCTTGAAAATTGATATTATACCATTTATACCTCGGGTTTTGACTACTCCCTTGGTCAGCGTTTCCCAAACTGTGGACTGCGGACCCCTAGGTGTCCGCGAAAGTAAATTAAAAATACACAAAGTACCTACCTATAAAAACAAAAATATTTTTGTATTACATGGAAAATACTGTTGATAATAAATACATTTATCGAAATAGTTATCGTTGAAAAGCAATTAAGATTAGAAACAGATTGATGGTGTCAGTCCAACAACCGATATTATTAGTTTTTAATTTTAATTTTAATTAATGGCTGAGTCTTATATTAACTCGAAGGGGTCCGGTTGAGAAAAAGTTTGGGAAACGCTGTCCCAAGAGGTAGCGGTTTCGCTGACGGCTGCGTGTTTTTTTTATTACGGGAGAAGGGATTCGCAAGCTATTATAACCCCTCTTCACCACAGCCGTCATCATCGATTTTGATGAGTCAAATTAGAAAATTTAAACGCACCTAGGTTACACAAGTTTTCATTATTATTTTCATAGCACGGAAAAACATGAAAAATACACCTCACCGACCGTCGGTGTAGATCTGAAATTCCGGCCGACGTGACGTTCGACACGCATCTTCGTCTTTACCGGCTCAATACACTTATTCACGGTAATAAACATAGTTCAGAATCCTTTCCACACACCCCTTCCTCCAATCCAGAGCCACCGGAGAGAACAATTATTCACACACACACACACACACCAACGCCGCGGTGACCCTTTTTTTACTACTCGTTTTTGTACCAGCAAGCGGCCTTTGTACCGTCTTTCGAGCGTGTATTATATTGTAGTACCTATGTAAGGAGAGCCTACCCTACGTCCCAACAAGCTACGACCGCTACCGTTTTGTTACATAGTGTGTGGTGACGTGCGTTTGTTTACCCTGAATTACACGTCGTTACATATTATTATTATTATACTTCACAGGCGGGCTGTGGACACATTGTGTGTGTGTGTGTGTTTAATAGCTTTTATGTCATCGTCATATGTATATACAACATACAATAAACCTTAAAATAAAAATAAACGTACGCGCGTGGTGATGTGTATCGAAAATTATTATCAATAGACAGAATATATTCCATCAAAACATCTAGATTATACAGCTTGTCTGCGATATGTCTGGTGTCAATTTCAAAACTCTACAATATATTAGACTATAACATATAAGATCTGTAGTGGCAACAAACTTATTCATGGGCAGTTTATTCGAAAAAGTCACACACTCATTTTCTTCGTTTCTAAATCAATTTTATTATTTTACACACGCCAATAATTATTACTAATACCAGAATTATCTAATGACTTGTTTGGGCACCAATTATATTTTTACCGTTCACCGTTCCACATGATTTCTAGTTTATCTCCACTGTACAGAATAAAATATATACATAGTTTAAAGTCTTGTTAATTAATAATTGTGTCCACCTAACCAGACCTTGATTGTCTCTGATTTATGTCAGATAACATTTTTATTTTATTTGTGATTGTATTATATTCAATCTTTAGACTATTAAGTCTATTATAATTCTGTAGTTATTTTATATTTAATGCAGAAATTTTCACGTGTGAACAGTGTGAACAATAGTCGTAGGAGAATAAATTTGAATCCAGTGCGTAAACCATACAACGAGCGCACTCGAATTGCCTCCCAGTTTAAAATTTAGTATTCATTTGAATTTCTTCCGATGAAAAGTCAAATCAATCGATATTAAAATTAGACATACCGACAAACGATAACCGGTAATTACTGACTACTGCCAGTAAATGTTCAAAACTCCGACATTTGCCGATTGACTCGGTAAAACCACTAAAACCTAGGATACACAAAATAATTTGGTCATCACCCAAATGATTCTTGTAAAACGGACTTTTAAAATCAAGATTGGGTAAATCTTAGGTCAAAAAATCTCTTATCAGTGTTAGTAAAAGTAGTAATTTCATTATTATTATTACTTCTTTTACCAATAATTATGTATTATTTTTGGCCATTCTTCAAACTCTTATTACAATATTAAATGTTGATTTACAAAAAACATTGATTATAAATACTATTTATAATCAATGCAAAAAGTAAAAATAATTATTATTGAAAAATTGTAAGTACCTACTACATACTATATTATTATAACATAAGTCATATTATTACGATTATCAAGCCGAAATGTCCCCACGTTGCACAGCAAGCCAAGGGATGTTTTTGATGTGCGGAGCAAAACGAAGGCGTTGACGTGCGTAGCGAGTTGACCAAACACCCGGTAAATAAACCTACTTGTAAACCGCGAGTAGACAAAATGAATATAGACCCACAAAAAACAAAATTCGTGGGAGTAGCAATTTTATTTTTTATGGAGGAAGGAGTGTAGTGCGAATTTCAAAACTAGGCTTGCGAATTTGTGTGAATTGCGTGCCAAAGATTTGCACAGTTTGCTTATGGATTTTCAACTGGGGGAGGGGGCCAAACGTATATAGAAGTATATATTATATACATTCTAGCTGTACCCGTGCACAAGGCCGTATCTGAGAGAGGGTCATGGGGTCTGGACCCCCCCCCGAAATTTTTTCGATATTTTTAAATGTTTTGATATATAAATTGTTTGATTTATGTTTCTATTGCTTTATTTATGAACATTTGCAATTGGTA
>JAIPRM010002062.1:0-32785 GCA_025469315.1 Stegophylla sp. TES_Ste_2020 | reverse complement strand
CGTCAA
The DNA here is from genome assembly GCA_025469315.1 of Stegophylla sp. TES_Ste_2020. NCBI lineage: Eukaryota > Metazoa > Arthropoda > Insecta > Hemiptera > Aphididae > Stegophylla > Stegophylla sp. TES_Ste_2020. The sequence continues at coordinate 32,779 of JAIPRM010002062.1, read as the reverse complement.
ATTTTGGGTAGTTTTTTCTAAAAGAAAAAAAAAAAAAATGGAAAACTGAGAAATTCAAAAAATGACCTCTTTAAAATACCATCTAGAGGCAAATCCAGTTTCAAAAAGTTACCGATTGAAACTTTTAGACAAGTATTCCCCTACGAAAAGTGGTACACAGAAAAAAAAATAAAAAAAATATAAACATCATTGTAAAAACACTAGCTTCTTCACTTCGTTCAGAATCTAAAAGCATAAAGACAAAAAAATAGAAAAACATTTGACCTTTGCATACACAGCAGATTGAAGACTAATATAACAAATAACACGACAAAGTGCTATTGATGATAATCGGATGAAATCAAAATTATAACAAAAGAAATTTTAAAAACGTACCTTAGTAATGATCTATTTAAGCAATGCTATGGCTTACTAAGTATTAGGTACCTTACAATCGTATAATGATAATTTTACGATAAGACAAGACGAATGAGATAAACAAGAAGAACATGGAAAATGGACTCAAAACAGAAAAATATAAACACATTAGCTACATACAAGCCAGATGCAGAAAGCAGAATGGAAATATACTTTTCTAATATAAACATAATTATAACTGGTATTAATAATGTATTAAATAAGAATAAACGTAGAACTGTGAGGGGGAAAGTGTCGGCGGGGAAATTTCACGCGAGGAAAAGTCGAACGGGGATATGCTTTAACGGAGAAATGTCATGATACCCTTTTGTTACCAAATTTAATAATAAAAAAAAAACAAAAAGTTTGAAATTATTAATAGAACAGAAATTATTGCATTTCTCAAATCATACTAGGACACCCTGTATATTCTGTCTAATAGCCCTAAAAAATCTCAAAAATTTTAATTTTAATTTCTTAGTTCTTCCTTACATTTGGTAAAGCTATAGTGAAATTTGAAAAATTACCTCTTCGAAATACCATGCTAATACAGTGTTTTACCAAAAATCTATCTACAGGTATTAATCCAAGCACTTATAGAGTACAAAAGTGTTCCTATGAAAAAGGAAAAAAAATAATTCGTTCCACCCAAAATCTAAAATGTACTGAATATAATAATTATTAAATAGATGTAAATTGAAATTATTTTTCCATTAAAATTTATGAAAATACTACGATTGGAATTCATGCACGATTTATGATTTAAACAGGAAGTTATGGAATATTTTTTTCTTTTATTAATGATTATTAAAAATTAATTGTAACACGTAACTATTTCGTCGCTTAATCCGTTCTCTTTATATTATTGTAATTAGTATAAAGAGTCATATGTTACACGAATGAGTCACAGGCAGTTGATGCAATATGTATCTCGTAACACAATTCTCTGCTTCGAACACAGCGAGTGAATTTACCATTATCTGCGTTAATCATAGATGTTACGATAACATATCTTATTTTAATTTTGTTTTCGTAACACACAAAAACATTGAGGACTGTTCGAACACATTGGAAATAACTCTATTAATATAGAATTTAATGCCACCGATTTTGCATACTATCTATTTCGCTAATATTAAAATGGCAATACCATTCAACAGTCGCGGATTCCGGGTCTCTTCCTTGATAGTTATGTATTCGTAGTTATAATAGTTGTAACTATAATTATTGTTACAGTGCAGCGTTGAATTTGGTGTGAATAGACGTTTAAAGATATTAATAAAGAAAACAAGTTTTTCTATAATTAAGAAAATGTAATCTGTGACCTGTGGATATTCATAGACAACCTCTAGAGTTAAAATAACCAATCAATCAACTTTATTTTAAAAATAATAATGTGCACATACATTATGTAAATTAATTAGAAAGTCAGTTTTATTACTCCTAATATAATACAGATATTGAAGTTCCGTTTTTTTTTTTAACATTATATGTGACTTATAGCTCATTTTTTACCATGGTTAAAAAAAAATCCAAAATTCAAAACCGCTAAAAAAAAAATTTTGGAAAATTTCGAAAATAGCCACTTTATAGAATTACTTATAAGTTGCCCACAGAAAAAAAAAAATTGAAATCGATTGAATTTTTTGAATGAATGAGAGCATTTTATTTTTACGTAATAATGCAGAATTTTAGAATTACCATACTTCATGCAAGATGGAGCTCCGGCACATTATGCTCATGTAGCTAGAAATTGGTTAAACAACCATTTCTCTGACAAAAGGATTGGCAAAGGGGGACCAATAAATTGGCTAACTCGATCCCCAGACTTGACCCTAATGGACTTTTTTCTGTGGGGCTGTCTCAAAAAAGTTATTTATCCATCTACATCCATTCAAGAACTTCGTGAATGTATAATAAAAAATGTGAGAGATATTCCCAGAGATACATTAATTTCATTACAAAGATCATGGTTGTATAAAATTGAGTTATGTATAGCAGTCAACGAGGGGCATTTTGAACATTTATAAAAATAAACAAAAATATTACAAAAAATATTAAGGAGTTGTGTATACTTCATTACCTAATACCATATTATTAGTTATCTATTTAAAAGTATGATTTTTAAATTTGCTGTGTTTTTTAAATATAAAATGCTCTCATTCATTCAAAATTTAACCGATTTAAATTGTTTTTTTCTCTGAGTAACTTATAAGTAATTTTACAAAGTGGCTATTTTCGAAATTTTTCTAACATTTTTTTTGAATACTCAAAATATTTTTTTTGGTGGTTTTGAATTTTGGATTTTTTTTAACCATGGTAAAAGATGGGGGACTATAAGTCATATATTATGTTAAAAAAACGGAACTTCAATATCTACATTATATTAGGAGTAATAACTACTGACTTTCCAATTAATTTATATACTGTATACTCGAAATATTCGAGTCAATTCTATGGTATCCTCGGAATTTTAACAATGTCGACCATAAAGTATTAATCTGTGAGATATTATTCGTAACGTAAGAATAATAAAATACAGTCGTTCTGGCTTAGAATGAGTAATGAAACCTATCTAAGACTGATAACACGGAAACTCGTGTTAGCCAGAAAATGTTCGTTGTTTTGTCAACACAGTGATAATATTATATAGGTGAATATTTTGTCAATCAATAGGGAAACTGCTTAACTGTTACTTAGAAGAGGTCAATGCCCGAAATCCTCAACGAATTTTCCAAAAAGTAGGAAAACTATCTCAAATTTGCATCCGTTATTGACAATAGTATAATGCAGACTATATAAATTTTCGAACAAATTTTTCCTTTTTTCACATTTTGGAAGTATCTAGTTTTCTGTAAGTTTTTTTTCTCATAAAATTTATAATTTTTGATATAAAGAGCTAAAAATTGAATATATCTTTATACTCATACATATTATGTAAAAGTCACGAAAAACTGTCAAAAATTCTTAACTTAATTTTTTTAATAGCGTTTAAAGTCAAAATATACATGAAACTGATTTTTTCACTTAAAATAATGAAGTTGTTACATATATTAAGAAAATAAATTCATTCCCGAGACATTAAAGCACTGAAATATTTACTTGATGGAGATAATTTACAGTGAAATCATATTTATCTGCAATATCATCTAAATTTTCGTTTTTATAATGAAAAATATTAAAACATTATTTATAATACATAAAATTATTTAAATAAAATTAATAATATATTACAGTATTTTTTCACAAAATAAGTATTTTCGTGAGTTAATATTATCATAATATTATGGTTAATACGTATTGATTGTACTGTGTTCACAGCAAACGAAGTTTTTATGTGCGTTTTAAAGTTTTTATATTAATGCGACCGAGTGCAAGTAATTTACTACTTATTGCACAAATGCTGTGTGAAGTCTATTGAAAATTCCTAATGAAATTCTGTTGAAAATAACGTTCAATATCCAGTATAACTACTGCGATTTCGATGGAATAGAAATACGCGAACGAATCGACCATTATTGTTCATGTCTTCGGACGTATTAAATACCTATTGCATATACACCTCGCGGCCGTAATAATAATAATATTGTTATTAAGTGCAGTGCATCACCACCACATGGCGATTAATTATGAATACGTCTCATTATCATTATCGTGGACACAACAAGTCGGACATTATTCTATGTATACTTTCTATTGCGTCAGCGATTAACATATTTTATTTTCCATTAAAGCAAAAAAAAAAAAAAAAAAAAAATTGGAACTACTACTAGTTGGAACAGTACTAGTTGTCTGTTAAACGCGCGCGTTAAGTAATATATATTCGATAATTTTCAAATTAAATAAACGACGCGTGCAAGAATATTATTATTATTATTATTATTATTATTATAACGTCATAGGACACTCGATGACTGTTAAGATCCGGAGAAAACAATAGATTTGCATCACAGAACATAGATCCGGTTTATCGGTCTGTTTGAGAAATAACCGTAGCTATTTCACTCACTCGAAGAGCCTTGACGGTTTCCGGGAACGCGGCCAATGGTTTGTCCCGCCGCACAGAAGAATGGCATTGATTGCGAAGAATCGGTTTTTTTTTTTCCGTTGGAGAGTGAACGGCCTTATAGGTTTGTTGTTGTTTTTCGGCGTTCAAGTCTCGCGCGCATCTAGTGGGAGAAAAGTAAGAAGGTGCAAGCCACCGCCGAATGCATCTTGAAAACGAAAATAGTAGGGACGGAAAAAATACATAATAAATCCGACCATTACCGTAATCCCGGGTCAGTCTGTGATCATTGGAGAAAGTATATTACGACGGTCCAAGTGAAGAGACGTAAACACTGTCTGTTAAACTTGCGTCTTCGTCGTATCTGTTCCGGCACCACACACATACACCATACGTTTCAATCAACAACATTGGATACTCACAAAGGTATTTAATTTTCAAATCTTATCATTTTATTCATATTTAACGTTAAGACTTACACGATTATTTCCCATTTTTTAATTAAAAAAAAATATATAAATATGACATTATTCCATTATCTGTGCTCTCGATTTGTGGACAACTGTTAGATAAAATCAATTTTGCTAATTTTTTTTTTTTAAATGTAATATACAAATATGACTTTCGAGAGTTTATAGAATATGTATCTTAAATTCATTGATTAGTTTCCAGTATTAACATAAGCATAAATGGTTTATATTTCATTATTCTTGCACTCAAATAACAAAAATTATTTTAACACAGAAGTACACGATAGTTAGTTTAGATAGTTCACGAATCCGTGTTATTATTATGAAACAAAAAAAAAGTCATTCATATTACTGATGTTGTCAAATATAACTAATTATAAAACCCACGAAATCAAGCAATAATAATTTTATTTGTTGTTATTATTTAATTAAATTATTTTTTCATTTCATTTTCAAAATATTAGAATTTAATTTAAATTATTTACCATCATAGTACGATCAAACGATTGAGTTTGAAATAAATAAGACAAAAATCGTTTCATTTAGTATAATATTAGCTAACATATCCAATTTGATTAAAGTAAGAAATGATTTAAATTATTGTAACATTAAAAAAATGAATACGGTTATTTGATAAAAAACGTTAAATCTATATAGTTAAGAACATCAGTTTGAAAAAAATATTGCGACGATTCCTAAGTTAAAACGACTTAGTATTTAATACCAAAACACAATAAATTAAACGTTTTCAAAAGTAAATTGTTATTCATACGGTTTCATGGCGTATTATATGGTTGGATAATAATATTACATTGAAGTACAATAATATGTTACTCTCCACACACCCTGCTAGTACGATGGATAATTTGTAATTAAACTATTCTTATTCTAAACAAAAATTGACCATAATTTTGATTATCTGCAAAATTTACTCGGGAGGCATTTAAGAATTTTTTTTTTCCTGATACGTAAATCCAAAATTATTAAGCAAGTTTAACCTATTACAATATTAGTTATAGTCTATTGTTATAATATAACTATTGTCGGGTCGACGGTCAGTAATAATGTATTTAGTCGTTATTGCGGCGGACAGTCTAGACTGAAGCCATAATAGTAATCGTAGTGGTAATTTAGACGTTTTACTCAGTTTCCAAACTACGACTATAACTGCGATAATTAAACGATTCCGATATCGCGTATTACGCAAAACTATTGAAACGAGAGTAGGATGTATAATTTGTTCCTTTTTATTATTACGTCGTGTCTATAATTTTTATTAAAATACAGGTTCAATGGGTTACACGAGTAATGTGAACATTTACCCCCAAATTACTACCGAGTACGGCTATTAAATATATTGGGTTTACATTCGAATCGATTATTGGCTCAACGGTTGAATTTTACTGTGGGTGAGATGGTATAATAATAAGAGGTATGTTGAATTGGAATGGCCGCGGTCAGCGAGAAAGAGGAACCGATTAATTGCGTTTACTGAAGAGCTGTACTGTGTACAAGAGATCGATTGACGACTGGAATACACTTATTTCCACTTGGTATATTATGATAATTTGATATCTTACACGGGACGTTTTTTTTTCCGGAGAATTCTCATCGTGTACCACAAATGAGTAGGTTAAATTTACCGAATGCAAATCTAAGGTTTATCCGATACAGAGTGGACCACATTTATTTCAAAACAAATATTATGTTCTTTCACACATATTCGTGCTGAACTTCCCTCACTAGCCACCCTCCGCGTCTATGGGAGAACTTCGTACGATACACGCGTTTCAAAATTTGAGTAAATTACAACACATTTTACCAGTGGCAACGTGAACAAATTTTGTTCGTGGGACGGCAATATTTATTTTAACCATAACCACCCACCCGATTATTTATACATAAAATTTTGGTGTTGCCGAAAATTACTTTTGCCGCTAAAAATGAGGAGAAATTTGATAGGACAGTTATAATTAATTCTCCCTCGATGTATTTACTTTTGTCTCTCAAAATAATGTGCTTAGAAAATATTTATTACCGACTTAAACTATCTAAAACCCTAATTATTTATGAATCATAAAATTCAAGCCACCTTGGTACCACCCACCCACCAATTCTGAGTTTGAGACACATGTCCCAAAAACACTCTGTCGCGCCGCCACTGCTTTTCGCTCATATTGTTGTAATAATAAATCGTTTGTGTCGATAGCGGCGTGCAAATTGTCATCGTTGAAAATATCGATCCAGGCATCACGTCGCGCGTATTATTCGATAAATAATTATATTCAGCTCCGATTCATCATCCATTGGCCGTTAAGTAATAATAATAATAATAATATGACAATCCGAGACAAATACATAATGAAGTATTATGCGGGCAAAACTCGTAATGGCTGCCGAGGTCAACCGACAACGACGCGCATTCACTTTCTCCGCTCGTGTCCAGTCAACTAGTCGCGCAGTACGTCCTCCGGTCCTTTGTTCTCATCGCACCGACGACTTTTGATTTCATTTTTCTCTCAATTTTCACCGACATTTATTACACACCGCAATCACGGAATCAGTAAAAGGATTAAATGCCCCCCACCCCCACCTTGGCGAAATCCTTGGGGTGAGAAATTCGTAGAGAATATTCGTACCTACTGGAATTATATCATAACAAGTTTAGTTTCGCAGTAAAAATTAGAAAAAATTGTAAAATCTTATAAAATAAAGAAGAATACAATATATGGTTATACGTCATTGTATTTTGAGAATATATTGTAGGTTTTGAAAATAATAGAGTGTAAAATTCGTGTTTTTAAGTTAAAGGCACAAAAAATCAAGTCTTATAGATTGTTTGCATAGGCGTCACGGGTACAGTATAGTGCTTTCGCTACACTTGAACTTTTTTCATACATTTAATGGGCCGATGAATATATTTTGTTAAATAAGTGTATCTAAGGATATTGAATATTTTGTAAAATATTTCAAAATAGATTAGTGTATATTTTACACACTTTTTTGACATATAAATACAAAATTATACTATCACATAAAATAATATATTTTATTAATTCTTCTAACTATATAATAAAATATAATCTATTTAATATCTGAACGATAAATATAAATATTAGGGTTCTTTTTTTCGGTGCTGTTGGATAATATTTTATCATTGGACCAAAAAAAGGTTCTTCCAAAGATTTTGCTATTTAGATTAAAGCAGTGAAATGTGTAAACTCAGTTTCTTTCCCGTTTAATAACAAAGGGGAAAAGGCGTTTATACTCTAACATGGGTTATTGACAGTTTTTTTTTTATTATTTCCGATCAAAGTATTTGATAGAAATTTAAATTTCTTACAAAATAATATTCTTAATTCTAAATTCGTCAATTTATTATTTACAAAAATTTGAACAGTTTCGATTTTAATGAGAATGTTTAAACGATTATATATTTAAAAATAATGAACTCATGGATTTAGTACAACAGACCTTTTTTGTTGGTAATTTGATTCTCTATTATATATATATATATATATATAATTCTGCCAATAATTCATATTTGAGTAAAAACATCTCCAAAAAAATGCTTTTATTAGAAACTAAAAAAAAGAAAAAATTCTGCCAATAATCCATGTTTGAGCAAAAACGTTGTTTTGTTCTTTTTATATAAATGGGAAAAAAATTAGGTTTGCGCCGCTCACTGATTTAATCTAGAAAGCTGAAATTTTGGAAGAATCTTTTTTTGGTTCAATGCTAAAATATTAGCCAACAGCACCGAAAAAAATACTCTAATAAATATGGTATTTTTAGTTATATTGGGTTGACTATAAATGTGTTCTGCACCAGACTCAAAATCCTGTACACGTTTATGGAGTACATGTTAGGTACAATTTATTGTAATTCTTGTATTAAGAAAGGAATATAGCCTATTTTTAGTTATATTGGGTCGATTAAAGATGTGTGCTACACCTGACACACAATATTCTGCGCACGCCTTTGATTGTTTACAATAAAGACCCCAAAAAACTTACCAGTAGAATAAAATACTATTAAATCGAAAAATCCCAAGGGGAGCATGAGCGAAAAATCCTAAATTCAATTACTGGATATTATTATAAGTAATTTAAAAATGATTCGTGTCAGATGTTGTTAGGTTAGATTAGGTTAAGTTAGGTCTACCGTTGTATTATGTAAGTGGTATAATACATGGATAATGTAACACCTCTCTTTTCGAATAATAACACAAACTAAACGGAATCATCGTTATGCGACTTTTGACACGGATGTCCGCAACTACAGGTGGCGTGTAGGATTCGTTCGCCAACGATATTCGGATTTCTCAGATTAAAAGATTTATCTAATTCACGTGAAAGCAATCTCCGAGTCATGCAGCTGTTTAAATGTTATTTTTGGAAGTATTTTTTACCTATCAACGTCATGAGGTGCGCATAATAGTAGGTAATGCATTGTTTTATGCGTTTGCTCGTCGTCGTAAACGTTATCAAATTTGCATTTTTTATAACATTTTGATTAACTAAAAATAAAATATCAACTATGCCGAGTCTAGTGTATTGCATTGTATTTTGAATGTACAGTTTACGAATTCGAAATCGTTTCGATTGTATTTTACAAGGACGCGGGAAATTAGATTATTCCTTTGAATGTATACATTTATAGTTATACACACAAAATAAATATATACTCATTGTATACAATTAAATATTTTTGATTTTACTTAATGTTTTTTGTTTTTACTAATTTATTGAGATCTGATTGCCAGATATAAGTAACAGCAGTTTTGAGTTGTTTCATTGAGCGATCATCAGTAAAATTCAAATGATATTTGGACTTAATTATTTTCAGTATAACATGAAAAGCGATTCATAAGAATTTTAAAAATTAATATTAATTTCAGCACACATTTTTTAATCAATCAGTATTAAAACTTTTTGAGACCTTTGAATTCTATGAAACGGTTCTATTTTGATAGCCGCTTTATCTGTTACAATGGCATTTGATATTGTAAATATGTTTAAAAAAATACGTTAAAATTACTGTATTTAAAAATTTGGTTTTAGCTCTTAACCATCGTTATATTTATGATGACCAACCCTGGTATACTCTATACGCACGTCTAACACTTACATCGCGCCCTCTTTTATGTAAACTATTTTCTCGAAGAAGACAACGAGATGTTACTGACGTCAGACATTAATAATATTATTGTCTGACGACAGTTTATGATATTATGCAATACCGTTTGAAATACCAAATCCAATTGTGGCACACAGTCGATCTTCTATGTAAAACGCAGCTGGATGTATGTGCTTAATTATTTTCAGTTGAAAATAATGACGCACGTGAGACCAAGTCGAAAAAATCTCGATAACAGGCGCTCGATCTGCAGGGGGGACATTATCTTCCCGTCTTTCTGGAAAACGTGATCGACCGGGTTCGGATGTTAATTAAATGCGTAATTGTAACGATGTACACAAATAAAACGAATCGAACGACTTTAAAAATAAAAAAAAAGTTATTTATCATATTTCTTTTTTTTTTTTTTTTTACAGTTTTTCACGCATTACATGTTTCGCAAATTTTTATAACTGTAAATAATTATTGTCCATTTGTATGATTTTTTTAAATTTAAATTTATATTTATTTATAATTTGGACAAATGAAAATTTTGTACGAGATAACGTCATTTTTTTTTTCTTTCCGTCAATTTATGATACATATAAACTACGCATCTTTTCACAATAACATTTACAAATCATTTGATTGATATCATATGACAATAATTAGGCACAATAATTATTATATTAAATAGAGTGTCGAGAAATATAATTTATTAACATCCCTACACGATTCCTATACGACTTTCATTTCTAATTTTAATAAGTATATAATTTAAATATAAATATATTTTATTCTTTTCGATAAAGACAGATCAATATATTGTTCATATCGATTTAAAATTTAATTATTTCATGAGTAATTCATAAAAAAACACTAACGTATCATTATGGGCAGATATAGGTAGCATAACATTGGCGAATTCCCAATAAGTGAAGATTTTTACGTGATAGATGAGGAGCTAAATTTCAAAATATTTTTTTTGGACATTTATATCTAGTCACGTTATAGATGAAGCGAAGTCAAAGAAACGTTATTTTATTTATTATTACAAAAAATCCAAATCGTAGGTATATTATTATATAATTGATGTCACCACTATGCTGTGCCACTGATTAGCAAAAGAAATTCATAAACTTTTGTGACTTGAATTGGCGCATCCTTGGACGAACCAAGGCCGTGTTCATCTATCATTATTGTCATTATTTTCGACGTTCAGCATAATAATATGTAGGTAATTATTACGACCGCGCGCGCGAGAGATCCTCGGAGAATATTGTTTACATATTATTATTATTATTATTATTATTATCATACTTACGATTCGGAATAATATCGCAAATCGCGGCGAACGAGTAGAGAGGTGAAAAAAACGTTTGTCGCGGGCGGTGTGTTATATAATGACGTTGGAAATTTCGCTTTCGACCATTCCGTATATTATTATTATTAGCATAACACACGCGTAGGTTTTTGCACGCGCGTAGGATCGTGAAAATGTTACTCTGCAGCGCCCAATACAATAAAATATGATATTAGCAAACACACGTATCAGCTGCAATAACGAACAACGATTGTGTGTTCGCGAAAATTATTAACATTTTTATTATTATTATTATTATTATTATTATTTTGTCGACCTCGTTTCGACTACCGCCGCCGCCGCCGCCGTCGTTACGTGATTATGCAGTAATACAGTACTGTGACAATATAATATAAAATAATATGTGAAAATATTATTTTTATTCATAATATAATACACGTGTATAATACGACTGTGTGTGCGTAAAACATATTCGTGATGTCACACACGCAACTACGCGAGTGCGATACCGAGAAGAAAACCTTTTTAGCCCAACAATTGTTTTGACGTCCTTTTCCCCGGTGCATAAATTTGTATTGTACGAACCATCTCTCAAAATTCGCTAATAATAATAATATAGATATGACAACTTTTAATCATGGCAAGTATTCTACTACTCGAACAGCACAATTATTGAAAAGTTTATCGACGGAAATCATATAAACATTCGAATATTGTTTTATTATCATTACCATCAACGAGTAATCAAAATAGTAACAAACCGTTCATAAACTTCAAATCTCAATAATTATTAATTTTAATTCACAAATTTAGATTAATAAATTATCTCTTAGGATTTATATTTATATTACCTTAGTATCTATTTGAACGACACTGATAAAAGTTACGTCTATACTGAAAATATCACCATAATAATATTACGAGAACAGAAAACCTGACCTAGCTTAACCACTATTAAATATTGTACCTTATGTAAGCTAAAAGCCTCTGGTTTTGTGGTACCATTGTTATAATCGCTTGTTGTATGATGTGCCAATACAGCCCCAACGAGTTCATTTATAATTACTGTATTATATTAGAATATGTCGTATTAAAATAAAAAAAATTTTTTTAAGTACATTCCATACAACTATAGTTCATTACTCCAAATAATAGAAATTCAGAATACTCAAACTGAACAATTTTCAAAAAAATATAGAATATTGGAAATTTATCATTTTAGATTCTGAGTGGAGCAAAGAAGCTAGTGATTTTACAATGATATAAATTTTTAATTTTTTTTTTAACACTTTTTCATAAGTTTATGCTGAATGGAATTTTGAATTCTTGATATTATCGAGATCAATTGGTAAACGAATCAATTGATGGATAGATTTAGGGTTTGAAAATTGTAAGATTTTTAAATTTCAAAATTTCAAAACACGAATAGTTAACTGACATGTATTATTATTTTAATAAATTGTTGTATGTTTTTAGTATAAAATTGACTTTGGTTTTCCTATATAATAAAAACTTAAGCTCAAAATAATTTGTTCGAAAAAATTATTTGCCGTTTCCAAGTGTATCCATAAAAATACCCATGGTGTGAAGTATGTCCGGATTTTTTACGTTTACGGAATCAAATCGATCACATCCAAAGAAAAAATACCGTTTTTTTTTTTATTGCTACGGTCTATGATAATCTATTAAAATCGAAAGACGATTACAAACTTTTTATCGTTCATTAAATAATTATATCGTAAATTTTATTCACAAGATGTGCGTATAAATTTATCTTTCACTATTACTTGTTTATAAAAAGAATTTTAAAAATTGTATGCCCGTTTGTGAGCGAGAAAACTACATACCATAACGTGTTCGAATGAAAATTATATCTGTAATTCGTTTAGTAGCCAACACCCTCAATTTACTCATAATCTAAATAAAAAAAAAAAAAGAATACTTTTGAAAGATAAAACACATGAGTACCTACTTGTTTTACGTATTTTCCGTATCTATAGAGTGAAGTTTAGAAATTAGATGGTTATAAATTTTGTGTACGAGAAGAAAATTAAATATAAATGGTAAAAATCCATACAAATACGTGTATGACAAATAAAATTAATGACAAAAACAATTCGAAATTCGTTTTAAATTTTAAATAAATTGCTCTGCGCCCGCCTACGATCGATGTACCTACTTATTTAATAATAATAATAATAATAATAAATTAGTAGTCCGTCACGCCTGACTTCTTCGACGGCAGCGACCGATGACATAACGTCGTCGCCGCACACATCACACACCGCTCCAAGGTCATCGCTGTTTCGTGTGGCATTGAGTGTGTGCGCATGTGAAAAAAAAACCGAATCTCTTAGGGATAAGAAAAAATAAATAAATAAAAATAAATAAAAAAAAAACACGGTGGGCAACCGAAAGTGAAAGCGTTTCGAGTCCACTTTCTCTTTGTTCGCGAGCACGACGCTGTTATTATTATTATTATTATTATTATTATTATTATTATCATTTTACTCATATACATAAACGCGTACAATGTGCTCGCGTGGTTTTTAACTAGCCGTCCGCCCACGAGCGTGATCGGAATGGAAACTATACGAGACGACGATACGCCCGTCCTACACCGTCTCAGCCTCCGCCGCGCAAGTTTTCGTCTAGGAAATAACATATTATTATTACACCGCCCCTCGACGTGACGCGTCTCTGACACCACAATCGCCTCCCTAAGTCCTAATAATCGTATAGAGACCACTTATTTCTGTGGTTATTATTTCGGTGCGGATTTTAATGGCTTTTTAAAAACACGAAAAAAGCCTTAAAAATACTAATGTAGTGACCTAAAGAATATAGAGCATTTTTTTTTTTTTCTAAGCAATTGTTAGACTAAATTCTCTTCTCCATTGCGAACCACTTGAGTATACAGAACATCTTATTGTCTTGAAAATTATTCAACAAATTAGTGTTATTCAATGTAACTCAACGTTTATGGCAGAGTTAATTTGAGTAGCATGAAACGTCTCCAGTTCTCGCGTTTCCTCGCGTTGTACTAATTAATAATCAGTCCTTTGTCGCTTCATAGGTAAGTTTTTAATCTAAATAAATAATTTTTTACATTCTCTCATTTTTTTAAAATGTAATTTGATCTAAATCTACTCATTCGCAAGAAATAAACGAAAAAATGTGAAAGAAATTCTCAAAAAATAGGAAGCAAAAGTAAAATTTTTATTTTGAAATGAATTGTGTTCTGGGCAAGAACTCTTAGATAAAAATGAAATTCACATCATTGATATCCGTGTCTAAATTATTGTAATAGATTTTTTGGAACCGATTTATGCAAATAGTCGTATGGAGGATAACGCACTTTTGTCACTTTATTATTGCTATTCGCTATTTAAAAATTTCTAGCTTCAAAAAGGTTGTAAACGCAACAAATTGTTGTACGTATTTCACTTTACCTGGAATACATAATATTATTATGTCAAATCAACAGGAGCGGATTTAAGACACAGCAACCTATAATGCGACCTCATAGTACGGCAAATTTTGGACAGGCACCAATATTATACTGAATATTTATTTTGTTTCCGTGTAGTAAAATACTTAATTTTATATTCTGAGTGGAACGAGGAAGCAAGTGCTTTTACGGGGATGACTAATGATTATTATTTGTTTTATTTTGTATTTTATAGAAACACTTTTTCGTATTTTTGTACTATAAGTTTATTATAGCAACTTAATAGATAGGAAATTAACCGGTGATCCTTTCAAGAGGTGATTTTTTTAAATTCTTAATTTTTTTCCAAAAACAAGAAAATACTAACGAAAAATTAAGTAAAAACTAAAATTGACTTTAGCCATAACTCCGAAAATAAAAGATCTAGTAATTTGAAATTTTCACCCATAATCAACTAATTAAGGTGTAATATAAACGGTAAAAAATTTTCAAATAAATTTAAGCACTTTTTGGTAATTAATTATTTGAACTGTGTATATTTGGCTTTTATTTTTCGTAAAATAATATTTATTTTTTCCTCGGAAATGTTCGGTGACGAGGACGATTGTGTATAATTATAGGTTATGTCACTGTTCAATATTTTTATGTGAGGACATTTTGTTGAAAATATGTTTTTTTTAGGATAGGGGCAAATCGTTAAATCCGCCTTTGCATACCGGAACGTATACATAGAGTTCGGGCGAAATATGCGCTCGGATATATTGTGGTAGGCACTCGTTCGCGTCGATGACGGTCAATAGTGTTATGAAATTTCTTTCGATTTGACGCGCGTAACACGTTTTTCACAACAATATTCACAACAGGTGGTATACGGCCGTTACACTCGCGATTAAACGCCTCTATACGTGTGTGCGTGTGGGATCGCGATCGTTTTGAAATTTAGTCGATTTCATATTTTTTTTATTATTATTATTTTTTTTTTCACGTCACACAACAAAACAGATTGTTTCGTTTTACGAAATTGTGTCGTTCTGGAGGATAATAAAACGGGAACGGGGGGGGAACATAATCACATAACGATTTTCAATATAATAATAATAATAATAACATTATATTATTATTATTACATTATTATAATAGGACTATGACGTTGTTGTTGTATAGATTTGTAAGCAAGAAAAAAAAAAACCACCAGATTACTTCATCGCGTAAAACTCCGAGCACTTGTTAGACACGAGATTAGTTATTTCCTTTTTATAATATTATATTATCGTTGTTATTCAAGACACGCACCGCGCACACACACACACACACATTTTTGAACGACGGCTATTTATGCATCTACAACTACTATTACATATCATTACGTTACACACATAATTCGATAACATAGGTGCCACATAATACGAGTTCCGAGTTGTATAACACTACGACGTGTGTATCGGTAATAATATTGAATAGACGTTTCCGACGTCCGGTTCAGGCGATTTTAATACGTATAAAAAAAATTACAAAATCTTGCTATGATTTACACGTTTAAGTAATAATATTGAATTGTACAACCAACCGTATTTTCCGGGACTCGTCTGGTTTCACGTTTCGCCGGCCCGAACTTCCGAAACATGATCCTTACTTGTTGTACGTTGTTATTTTTCATCGATGTCCAGAATTCAAAGATACATTTTAGAATTTTTCTAATTTGAATTTAAAATTTTGGAATACCTCAAGTTGTTATTGGAAATTTCAAATGTTTGTGATTAACAATGATAATGACTGAATAAATTACATAATATTTAAATCAATCATAAAATTACGATTTTTTTATGTGTTTATATTTGTATTTGTATACACTTACTATTTTCTAAAAGTAAAAATATGTTATAATTATTTTACGCTCTGAAGTCTTAAAACGTTATTTAACTAATTAACTACACCGGATGTGATTAAATTTATCAATTTTGTGGTTAAAATCATAAAACAACGTATGAAAAACAAAAAACAAAAAAAAGAAATACAGTGTATTAATATATAACAATAAATTCATCTTTCCTTTTAAATTGGGATTTTGGTGGGGTAAGGGATTACTGATACACTTATGATACATTTATTAAAATACTGATAAAGTACCTAATGAATTTGAGTTATACATTGATGCAGTTCCTTAACTAATACATTATCGATACAAGTCTTAATATTTGTATTACCATTCACAATGTAATATTATCTTTTCACATCAATTGACAAAAAGTTAAAAATTACAAAACTCAGAAAATTATCAAACATAAATTAATTTTATTATTTTGTTGAACCCTTAAGTGATTTAGAAAATTTTTAAAAGTACCACACACAATTACAATGCCATATTACACTATTAATTGGCATTAAGAAATATATACAAACCTTATAGTATTAGGTGAAATATATAGTTTATTTTATGAAATTTAGTAAATTATTTATATTCAGATTCCACTTGAGAATAAGATTAAATAACAATTCTAGATATTTTATCCTTTTAACAGGATTAGTTTTCAAGCAGTTACTGTTTTATAAAGTTAGTACCTGCCCACATAATTTATGGATGGTAATTTTTTTTTAAAATAGCAAAAAAGATCGAATATTGAAAAAATTACAAGTAATATTTAGTACCAATAAAGACTGTGTTTGCTTTTTTTTCTGATATTTCCTAGTTTTAAAAATTTTTCTGATATTGTTTCCTCACCATAAACGTCATCAGGTTTTTAATGTAGTTGTTGTTTTTTTTTTTTTTAACGTTTCAACAGACGCATCATGAGATTTTTAACAACGGGCTCGTTCCTGTTGGTGGCATTCGCGGTTTTCGCGACCGCCGAGGAATGGTCCTGGGGAAAGGAAAAGGGCAAGGACCAGGCGAAACCAGTAGCGGTAGCAGCGGAAGGTGCGACCGATCGCGAGAGCAAGTCGATTGATTCATATTCGGAGGACAACGACAACGGTGCCGGTAGCCAAGAGGGCGGCGCCTCGGTGGCCAGTTTGCAGTCGGCCAACGAGACGGACGCGCATCCGAGACATCTCATCAGAGACAGGCTGTGCGGTCTGGGTCTCATGGAGGTAAGACGATTGACCAACACGATAAGTCACATTTAGGATTTAGGATTTATCTTCCCAAGAAACTACTGGAAAATTATTTAAAAAATTATCAAAAATATATTTTAATCCACAAAAAAAATGACCCAATTTTTTAAATTTTATTAAAAAAAATTTAAACATATTTTCTTGTTTAAAAAGTTCAATTATCCCCCTCTCCCCAAAAAAAAAAAAAAAAAGAAAAAAGAAAAAAAACCAAAAATTAAATTAATATTACGTGACTATTTTGGGACTGTATTATTCATTGAAAACATGCCTAATAAAGAACTAAAATTTTATTTTTCTATTCTAAGTTCGATTGTGTTAACTATAATAAACTTCGATCACTACGTTGATCGCTTATGAATAAATGTCTATACCGATTGACACTTAGTAAAATGATTAACATCTAAAACCAATTCAGACAAATATTTTAAAAACAAAATCCTCAGGATAATATTCTAAATTGCTTAATTTTACACTAAAAGCTCGCATATTCGTTAATATAAAAATATACAAAAATAGAAGTTTCGCTTTTGAAGTATTTGTTACATGAAACGAAACATAACGAACTTGGAATGCATTGTCCTAGAGTTTCCAAAAAATAATGCACTTTGTTTCAATTTGGCTCGTCGTGGGTCATTGCGCGTGCAATACGTTTTTGTTGTTGGACAAATTTCACAGTGGTTTTAACGAAAATCACGTACTCGCACATATTATATAATAATAATAATATGCATATAGATCAGTGGTTCCCAATCTTTTATACACCGCGGACCATTTGAATAAATTTCGATCAGTCACGGACTAGCCATTTCACAGATTTTAGAACAGAATAAAAATATGGAAGTTTATTTATGGTAGTAACTGTGGTATCTACTACCTACATATCCATAGTGCTTGGGTAAAAGGTCTAAATATTGCAAAATTTACGTTAAATACTTTTTATGTAAAAAAAATGAGCTGAATCATATTCCTACTCGATATACTACACACAAGTGATTTTCAACCTTTTTTGAATCGCAATCCTCAATTTTGTATTTTTAGTTTTTATGACATGCAACCTCTTTATTTTTGAATATGCGTTTTATTTTTTTTTTTTGCTTTTTCAATTTATACGTACTATACCTCACATTATAGAGAACAGCTTGCTCATGTCTTTAAATTAAATGTCCATACATCTTTGTAAATTATTTTAGATTTAGAATGAAAGTATTGACGTACATTAAGTCGTGTTGATCTTTGTTCGTTACCTATATTTACACGTGAAAATATGATATTATATCCGACTGTTTTAAACCTGCATATTATTTTATATTGTCCAACGCACGGGCGTGTTAAATTTCATTTAATAAAAACTTATTTTATTATTATTATTATTATTATTGAATAATCGTATTTCAAATTTATAAAATTAAAAATCTTAGCGTACGACAAACCCAATTGGGAAACGATCGTGTTACCGGTGCGGCCGCGGTGTCTAATAACGATTGCTTCCTACACGTTCTCCGAACCACGCACACAGCCAAGTGTTCTTTTTAATTCACATTGTCGGAGGACGAAAATTAGATTTTCTTCCGTTTTAAATTCTGAGTGGACCACTAATGGTTATCGAATGATGTTTATCTTTTCGTATTTGTATCATTTCTACTCGGAAAACGCTCTGATCTGTATGTGAAACGCACGATTCCGGTAGAGAATTTTATTCCAATGGTAGGTATTTTAAAAAGGTTATTTTTCGGAATTCTCAACAGTTTTCCCAAAAAACAACGAAAACTACTAAAAATTTGAGCAAAAACTGTATAAGATGCCTTAAACTTAAGAATTTTGAGATTTTTCGTTTTTTATAAATCATTTTCTAATTATTCTTTAAATTTTCAATATTTTATACTCATATATACCTACTTATCATGTGTAACGGTTCTGAAAAATCTCATAAGTATCGTTATTAATAAAATTACTCAAAACTTTTCGACATTTTACTCGTGCTCGCGTAAATTGAAATCTTTTAAACCTTATCATAGAAATCTGTGTACTATTTTTTACTATTATTATTATTATTATTATTATTTTTTTTTTTTTTACAGTGCGACGATGACGAACTAATCGAACCAAAAAGATACATCGGGCCGCAAGATTTGATTTACGCTCAACCGGTGTCATTGAAACCGGTCGGACGTCCCATCGCGGCCATACCGGTGAAAGGGACCGTGTCGCCCGTGGGATACGGTCCACCACGTCCCGTCCCGTACCCTTCGGGTGGCCCGTCGTTCAGTAGCGGAGGCCCGTCATTCGGTAGCGGTGGCCCCTCGTTCAGCAGCGGAGGCCCGCCGTACCCGAGCGGAACCTCGTCTTACGGAAGCGTAGGCCCGTCGTACGGAAGTGGCGGCCCACCCATACGCAACAGACCCGGCCCGGTATACGGTATCAGCCGGCCACCGCAGGTGTTCGAGTCCGAGGCCGCGGAGTCGTACAGGCCCAAACAACCGGTGCTGTCCAGCGCCGTGCCGTCTGTCGCGCTGCCCGCCGGCGGTCTGCAGCAACACGTGCACCACCATTATCACCACTCCGACGGCGGCGTCGACGGCATCAAGGCCGCGTCGTCCGCTGTTGAACCGGGTTTCGTACCGTCCGGGGGACCGCTGTACGGCGGAAATGAGGGCTCGCTCTACGCACAGGGAGGCGGCTTGAACAGCTACGGCGGAAACTTCGAGAACTACGAGAACCTGCAGGGCGCTCAGTCATTCTATAAGAAACAGCTCAACTTGAAACCCCCCTCCAGTAAGTGTCGTTTCATTACGTTATTCAGCATTGAACGGAAATAAAAATAATTAAAAAGATGATTATCTAGTAGGTAGTTAAAGATAAAAAATAACAAGATAATTCCAACTAACTAAAAATCACTAGAAAAATCGGCTAAAAAAAATCCATAACATCACAATATTATTTCGAAAATTGAATAATCAATAAGTATTCGAACGAAATATAGAAAAAACGTGACCATACAAAAACCTATATACTTATGCACACCTTCCTTTGGTAGATTCTTTAGCCGGACCATACCCCGGCGAACGGTACCCGTCCTACGAGACACCGAGGGCCGATAGCTACGGATGTTATTGCGTGCCGTACGACCAGTGTTTGCCGCACGAGGTGGCCAGAAAAGAGGACGGTATCGCGGGAATCGACCCCAGGAACTTGCAGCAACCCGGCAAGGACATCGAAGCCATCGGTCTAGACGAGGTGGTCATTACCGACGGAAACGGTACCATCATAGCTCACCACAAGAAAACGGACGCTGACGACAAGACGACGAAGGCACGGAGACGCAGAGACGTCGAGCAGACCGCTCAGGAAGCCGAACCGGTAAGTGATTTTACGTTGATAAAATATTATAGTGAATTGTATCATATATATACTCATAGGTATACAGTATCATTGTGTTGTCCGACTGACATTATATTATATATAACACACACGAACAATTGACTCGATTACCATTGTTGTTATGCAATATGCATACATGACGAGCAAAAAAAAAAAAAAAAAGCACTCTGTAATTCTGACATTTAACACTTTAAACCGTGTCCGCATAAAGACTTATTACTGTTTAAAACTGGACTTTTTAGCGATACGTCGAAAGACCTACTTCAGTGGACGACTTAATCAGCAACGGATATAACGTGGAGATTCCATATGACGATGACAAGACCGATGGCGTAAGTGCGATTTAATTCATGCGCGCCAAAAACTAATACTGCACACTCAAACACACACACGTACATGAAACATCAAGTAGCATAAATCTGTCTGCAAAACTTTTCTATTCGTGGCTGTTGGAAGTTTAGATGCCATTTCTTTCTCTCTCTCTCTCTCTTTTTTTTTTTAACTCAAAAATTGATTGATAGGCATATTATGCCAATATTGTTTACGTATATTATGTTGTGTATTCGTAAAATCCTTGACACGGATAATGCGTTATTGTCACAGCGATGATTACAATCTTATTATAATATTATTATCAATGTTAAAAACATAAAAATCTCCGCATGGTGTATAATACATACATTAAATTATATACGGGCGGCGAAATTTAAATTTCCAGTAGCCAATACGAAAAAAAAACTTTTCACGCTTGACATACTTATCACAACTCAATACGTTTTTAACTAACGGGTTTACTTCTTTTTTTTTTTTTTTTTTGCTAAAAAGGAAGGAACAAGTTAAAAATCGCTAACTACGGCGCATACATTCTATTTATATACATAACAGCGATAGACCGTAGACTCAGACAAAAAAGAAAAAGAAAACTGTGTGAAAAAAAAAACAATACTTCCGTTCGGAAGCGTTGCGAAACGTGAAGTATATACAAATACGAAAACTCCTTTTTTTTTTACGCCATCTGCACCTGATCTCCGAATAATAGCATTATCACAGCTTGCGATATTCGTCTGTAAATGTACAAACATATTTTACGATATTTTCTTTGTGGTCAAACGATTTGTTGAAATAACCAAACGATTACTTGACGTTTTTCCATATAATCTTAATATTTCAACAACTGTCTTTCGCGGACGAATATAAATTATGACAACGCGACGTCACAGCAATGCCTACTCTTATTATTGTGTAGAATTAATCTCTGTGCGTTCGTTTATTGTATTTAAAGAACATTTCAAGAGATAAAATTGTTCTGACATAGAAAATGTAACACGCGACAGTTTATTATAACCAAGAGAAAGACTCGGACTTCGTGCAGTGTTTACTGAACGTTTGTTATGCTAATATTGAATGACGTAATGTGCATGACACACGTTCTATTTATTGTTTGAGTTTGTATTTCGTTAAATTTCACTGAAATTCTACCGACTAAGAGACCAATAATATTACACACTATTTTTGTCTGTTCTGAAAATGATTTCGAAAATTATCCGCAACAAACGATAGCTGAATGTTTACAATCGAACAAATTGATTACATAACACGTTTAATATCATAAATATAGCTACTGTCATACTTCATAATACCCTCTAACCACATTATTTTTTCAAAGCTCATTTATTAAAACGAAATTTATCCATTGATTTTAACTGGACTGAAATCCAATGAAGATCAATATTATACTACGCATTCTTACATTATGTCGGAAAATGATCAATCGAGTCGAATACATTACAATATGATGATAATTATACATTGGCACAGGAGTTATAGGTTTTATCGGGTGGTGTGTATGTGTTTTACAGCGAAAACTCGGGGGTCTATTCGGGGACAGTTCAGGAGGCGGCGGAGCCGTGAGCGAGGACCCTGAAGGCTCCGGAAGTTCCGGCGTCCAAGTCCGGCCCACGTTCGGAGTATCTTTTGGACTACCTTCCGGCGGCGGAGGTTCCTATCCCATCAGCCCTTATGGTCCCAACCCGTCGGTGAACCCGTACGGACACTCCCTGGGGGGCGGTAACGGCCTGAATCTGGGCCTGGTCAGTGTTAACCCGCTGCTGTCGCTGCAGGTCACCAAAAACGACGAAGGCCAGAAAGTCGTCAAGCCTTGGGTGAACCTGCACGTGACGCCGAACGCGGGCCTGGTGCACAAGGTCGGTCACTTCGTGCACAAATTGAAGTCACCGCACTACGGGCCGGATTACGGTCCGAATTACGGTCACGGGTACCCCCATCCGTATCTCCACCAGCACAACCATTACCACGTACAGCCACCCCCACCACCCCTACCGCCATACTATAGCCCCAAACCGTTTTATCATTCGAAACCGTCGTACGGCGGTGGCGGCTATGACGGTGGTTACGGTACTTACTATAACAGTGAAGGTTATGCGCCGGAATATCACTCGTACAGGGAGGATGACGAGTACGACGATCACGGCGGTTACGGTGGCCCCACTGGCGGCGGCGGCGGTGGGTATTACGGTCAACAGCCGTACGACGATTACGATTCGGCGGGCCCTTACTATAGGAGCTCGAACGTAACCGGCTCCGGTAATGATGGTAATGGTGGTAGTGCTGGTAGTTATAACGACGTGTACAACGGGTCACCGTCGTCGTCCGGGGCGGGCGGTCCAAAAGTAGCTTTTCCCAACGACCGTCGGTCCACGGGGTCTGTTAAATTCGTGGGCGGCCAACGGCGAAAAAGAGACGTAGAAGAGGTGAGATAGAAAAAAAAAAAAAAAAATGGTAATACCGCGGTATAATAAACAAGGTATGCCAACGACTTATCGTATGTCCGAGTTCGCGCCGCGGTGGTCACAGGCTATTGTCGTCAATACCGAATTATATATTTCGCGGAAAAAAACATCGAATTTTATCGATTCGTCCGGACGTGAACACCAGCAAAACTGCGTGGGCGACATAAGTTTCTGGCGTACTTATAGTTTGTTATGTCGTGCGTACAACCTTATTATGTTTATCGGGCTATTCCTTCTCGCCCGACACTAACACCACGGTGATGATGCACAAAAAAAAAAAAAAAAAAAACCAATACACGTGTCTTAAGCGAACGAGAAAAAAAGTCAAATGGAGTCTGCGTGTTCAAGTCGCTTGAAAAATTTCGTTTAAATTGTTCCGCGTACAATCAGGTGTCGCGTCCGTAGTGGCGATTTTTTCAAACCAGACATGGTTTTTCGGGTTTACACGGCAGATAAACGAGCGCCGTCATCTATTTGACTTCACTCTACACCATAATAATATGCATATTCTTACTAACCACATTAAACCCACGAGACGTTTGACGCAGATCATGCAATAACACATTCTAACTTTACGCACTAATGTAAATATATTATACATACATGCTTTACTAGAGAGACGGTTAGACATTTTTTAGTCGATGGTTCCAGTGTTATAAAATACCACCAGTTTCTTATTAGAAAAATTGAGCTTAAACCTAAAAAATAAACGTTTTGACTTCATTTCATATTATATTCAGAATTAGCTGGCCCAATATTCTATTCTATGTTCTACTAAATTATAATAAATAGGTAGTAGGTAGGTATATTACACTACTTAATGAGTACAATATGTATTTTACAAACGACAGTGGCATTTTTGTTATATGTATATAATCGTAAAAGATAATTATGCTTTTCTCTATTGTAACGTACAAAACGATTTACCATTTGATGAAAATCAATTCTATTTTTTAAATTTTATGAGAATACAGTAATTAAGTTTTGAACATATTTTAATCCATCTAATTATCTCAAAAATAGCGTAAAAAATATAAAATATATGCGATTAGCAGTCACCCGTAAACGTGAGATCTGCTGTGACATTATTTTTGTCATCTTAAATCTTCATAGAATCTTAGACTAGTCTTTAATACTTATTTATCATTTCGAATCAGATCATTAATACAATAATAATTCTAGAAGGTTAGGTTGATGGAACATTTAAAAAACAAAAATAAATAAAAATATGATATAATGTTTTATTCATGTTTATTGTTTATGTATTAATAAAAAAGACTCAAATGACGATAAATTACCGCTAGATCCACTTCGTTAGATTCTTTATTCTTTAAATTGATAAATTCCCAAGTATATTTGTAGTACTTAGACTATAGGTGTGGCCACCAGACTCTCTAAGTCTCTGGGGTAGTGGGTCCAAGCCTACCCAATCCGTCCTTGATTGTTTCATATTATAATTAAGTGACATTTAAAACAATATGATACTTTTATTATTGTAATTAAATATTTTAACAACGCATCAAAGCTTTCGTTAATTAATTCCATCTGGATTACATGACATTAACATCGAGTTTATCGCAATATTGTTTTAGTGGCGTTTGAAAAAAATTGCTCGGTCGCCGCAGTATAAACACTCACACACCCGCCTACCTCAATATTTTCTGTAGCTCATTGTAAGACAAAATGTCAAATGTTTAAACCGCCTTTTCGCTTTATGTGGATATGACAGTGAAATCTTTTCGATCACTCATGATACGTGTAATTATCATATTAATCATTAACAAAATGACACACACACTTGCATAATCAATCAACAGCCCTCGTCGTACTCCACCTCCACGCGATGCTACTTGGTTCGTAGGTTCACGCTTTTTCATTCCGCACTCGAATACACTATACTAAACACGTTACAAATAACAAAATAAACACTACTATAATGTTATGTATTACTAACCGTTTTAGACATGCGAAAATTGTCTTTGATTTATATGTCATCAACGTAACTATATTTTCACATAAATGAACATTTTTATTATAATTGTCATTGGTCGCACGTCACATAATACGACTTCACGCTTTTGTGACGTGTGTGCGGGCGTAATATTAACGGACGGATTGCCGTGTGTTTAGCGTCAGTCTATATATTCAGCCAATGGTCGTTGCGGTCCCAGACAAGTGTGCTGCAGACGGCCTCCGGTGCCGATTCACACAGGTTCGCCATCATCCAACTACGTGCAGAGCAGCAGCGGACAGTGTGGCAAGAGAAACACGCACGGCATCACCGGCAGAATCAAGACGCCGTCGTATGTGGACGGAGACAGCGAGTTTGGTAAGTGAAACTGCTGAAGAAACGAAAATTCGTGATAACGATGATGACGGACGAGGATATAGTCGAAAAAGTGTTTGTCTAAAACAGTTTTTCTCAAAAAGGGAGGGGGTGGTAACATTTTTCATGTGTTAATGGAGGGATGTTGAGGGGCAATGAACTTGTTTTAGATAGCAGTGGAAGGGGGTAAAAAAGTGTTGTGTAGTGTAGTGTTTATCATTAAAACATTGAAGAAGTTACTTAAAGTTTCTTTTTAAAATGTACCACACTCACCTAGTACCACCCGCAGAGTAAAGAATGTACCATAAACAATACCCAAAGTATGTCTAGTTTTTTCAATATACCACCACAAAGTTCTTTTTTGTGACAACGTGATATTGGTGAATAATATGTCCACCAAAATTTTTAATTTTAATTTCAACATCAATTTACTATTGATTGGGTGGGAGTGGACGGTTAAATTTCCATAACAATGCCCATTAGTACTCCACTCATTGAACTTAAAGGTCAAGAAAATGGCTCTAAACTTTATTCTTATTAGTAAAATTATTTATTTATTTATTTACTTTTTTTTTTGCTGTTCTTGCAAATGTTTAATACAGAACACTATTAAACATAACTACTAACTGATTTTTATTATTTTATTTGTCATTTCAATCATTCTTTTCACATAAGGGATTCACAAATCATTGCTCCTTTGGGAGTATGGTAGTTTTAAAATGGTTAAAAAAACACTGATTTAAAGGAACGTAAATAGCGGTGTAAATAGATGCATTTTTTCTTTTCGACATCTCAACATGCTTAAGGTACAAACTACTTCAAGTCAAAGTAAATTGGCTACTATTAATATTTCTCGTCCTACTGTCATTTGAGTACGTGGCGGTGGCGAACGCAAATATATGAATAGTTAAAAAAATTAAAATTACTATTCTAAAAAGAATTTACGTCAAACCTTCGACTAAAAATAAGTAATAAATATTGTCATTTTATGAATCTACAAAATTTAATTTTGCGTATTCGCTACCGTTACGTACACTTCACCCGTTGTCGTAGGTATTCGCTGATGTTTTCGCTTTGTTTTGTTTCGCAGGTGAATACCCGTGGCAAGTGGCGATTCTCAAAAAGGACCCGCAGGAGAGCGTGTACGTTTGCGGTGGTACATTGATCGATTCTTTGCACGTGCTCACGGCTGCCCATTGCGTTAAAACGTGAGTTCTGCAACAATGTATATAATATAATATTAAGTAAAAAACTGTATATTTTACAGACCGATGAAAGAGTCATACCGGTTATTATAAAAGTAACTTTTTGTTGTTATAAAAGTCATTTTGTTTATTTGTTTATTTATTAGTCGTTATTATAAATAATATTAATGATTTATATATATATATATATATATATATATACAATACCACGTGACCGTGTATTTACGTAATTATTTATTACGCGATGTCGTAGATTTCCGTGTCGGACGACTTGACGTAAGAAATATTATAATAAACAAGGTTAGGATTTTATAGCGCTTATAATTACATAAATATGTAATAAAAAAATGAAATTATTACTCATTAGAAATTCGTCACTAACAAATTATTATAGTTACTTAAATTCTGAAAGAGCATTTTATTTACTCTTTAAACATTCAATCGACTATTGCTAAAAAAAAAAAAAAATCAATTTAGTATAACAAAAGTTGAAAACTAGAACCGAATAACACGAAATCATGAACGCCGCAGTTCTCTTCACGTCGTGTCTGTATAGTCGGTCTATTTACTCTTTAAAAATTCGATTGAAAATAATTTAAAAACACGTGAATTTCATAAAATATGACCAATTTTGATAAGAAAAAAAAAAAACGGGGTGAAAATGGAAAAATATTTCACAAAAAGAGTGAAAATAGTTCTAAAATCTAAAAAATCACACAAAGTTTAAAATTTTAATTGTCTGATTCAAAGTTTTCATTGCTGTTAAAATGTTATCTCTCGAACGCCGTACCCCATATGGATACTTTTGCGTGGATACAAATGCTATAAAATCCCAACAGTGGTTCGTAAAATTTATCTCGACCTCGACACGTTTCACACAGGTACAACGAACACGAACTGCGCGTGCGCCTGGGCGAGTGGGACGTGAACCACGACGTGGAATTCTATCCTTACGTGGAAACGGACGTGGCCAACATGATCATACACCGGGAGTTCTACGCGGGCACCCTGTACAACGACATAGCCATATTGCGCATGGACAAGCCGGTGGACTTTACGCGCAACCCGCACATCAGCCCGGCCTGCGTGCCCGACGCGTTCTCCGACTACACCGGACAGCGGTGCTGGACCACCGGTTGGGGCAAGGACGCGTTCGGCGACTACGGGAAATACCAGAACATCCTCAAGGTGAGTTGCGGCCGCGAATAATTAAATACGTATATTAAAATTTCATACCGTACAATTTACGGTTTTGACGGAAGGACACGTTCGGTGTGTGTGCAAGGACTATGCGCGTTGACATTAAAAAAACAAAAATAAAAAAAAATGATAAAACGCGATTAAAAACCATTTTAACGACACGATTGAGCTGAAAATATTTCAAGCAACGTTTCCAGATTGAAATTTAAATTTTGTAGATCGTGTGTGAACGTCGAATAGTAAATGTATGTAAATACATACTATCGACCGTGGTTTTTAAAATAATTCTCAGGTACCTTTCTGGGATGGTTTTTCATTCAGGGCATAAGAGTTGAAAAATGACAAACATTTTCATTCCAGGTTGCAATCAGATATTATAACACAAATTGCTTGATTAATATGAAAATTATCGATGCAGATGATAAGACATGAGTGATCTTAAGATTGAGAAATATTCATTTTTCCACAATCTAAAATATAGATATAAAATATTACTTTTTTACCCGAGACCAATGTTTTAGGTGTAAACTAAAATTTGTTTAAACCGAAGTGATTCTCAAAAAAAAAAAGAGATTAAGAATATAGGCAAAAAGTGTCTATTTATAGAAATAAGGGTTCTTTTAATAACTTTGAATATTCCCGCATTTTTGAGTGGTCACCTAACCAAGTTTTGATTCATCTTCAAATAAATTTTTTCGGAAAATCGAGGAAAAAACAACTTGTAATTTTGGACTAATCTTGTTGAATTTATTTTCTACTTACTCTACTCGTAAATGCGGGCACCAAAAATCATATTGCACGCTACACGGTCACGATTTCAATATTAATTACAGTTATGATTTATGAATATTAAAAATAATAATCGAAATCTACGGAAATCGTGTATCCAATCGACACAAGCGTCGAACTTGGAAAACAGGATTTGCAGTCGTTTGATAATATAGCTGTAATTTTTAGAAAATATTTCTCGAAGAGTCGAGCGCATTTAAAAGCGTGTATTTACAGTACGACACCGGGAGAAACGTTGTTTTTTTTTCTCTTTTATTATTATATCTCATTAAACGCAACAATGTTTTTTCAATAATGGATTATTTTACCGAAATATTGATGAAAAACGCGTATCAGAAATTATTATTATTAACCGACGGCCGTTTTGGGTTTTCCGTAGGAAGTGGACGTTCCGGTGATCTCTAACCGCCAGTGTGAAGCGCAACTGCAACAAACCCGTCTCGGATACGACTTCAAGTTACACAACGGTTTCTTGTGCGCGGGCGGCGAAGAAGGAAAAGACGCTTGCAAGGTACGTTGACAGACTCGCTATAACTTTAATAATAATTTATCGTGCACGCGCAAAATGTACACGTAATGTGTCCACGACGTGTGCGATGTTCGTTTTCTTTTTTTTTTTTGTTGTGATATAACGTCGCGGAATCTCGTCGTTGTCAAAGACACAACAACAATGCTCGTGACGTACACAAACGCGTACATTATGTTTTTATTCGCGTGAGTCGATTAAAATGAGGTGTGACGCAAGTTTGTGAGCGCGAATTGAATAAAATGTAAAAACAAAACACACATCGAACTAAATTAAATTATAATACGCACATTAAACGCGATGACGTTTCCGTTCCAACGGACGGATTCTTGTAATAATATATTCTTACAATATATAAGTTATTGTGTGACTGTGCAATTTCAGTTGTTGAAATCACATATTAATATTATTAGTACGATGTCCTCGGGAGTTTTTAAATTTTGAATGTTTAGTGTTAATATTTAAAACACTAAATTTTCTGCTTTTTTATACTACGTTATACATTCAATACTTACCATATTTTATTTCTTATATAGATACTTTCTACGAATATTCGTCACAATCACAATCTCTCTCCGTTATTCTCGATCTTTAAGAGATTTTTTCTGATTGGTTTCAAATTCAGAACTACTCTACATAATATCATCCTTATGTGTCAATTAGATCTCTTATAGTCTTATCCTATAACGGAACTGATGACTGATGCCACTCTTATTTCTTAGTTTTTTTTTTAAATCTTATTCTCCGCGTTTTTTTTTCTCTGTCGTAAATTGGTCCACATTTTATCATCCGCGTTTTGTTTTCAAATGTCACTGTCTTATTTCCTATAGGACATGCTTCACAAACATATTGTATTTACTCGGCTGAATATGAAATGCTTTACTTGACGAACTGCGTGAAAACCCAAAAATTTCCGTTTATTCTGTACGTTCTCTAAATCTCATGAATTCGGTTTAAATGATTTTCGATTTTGGCTTGTGTGGAAAATAAGTAACGAATCCCAATGACGAGAAGAGTCGGTTATACAAGAATTACTTGACGAAATTATTAAAAGTAAAAAAATTACATTGTACTTAATTCACTTTACGTTTACAGGGCGACGGTGGCGGTCCTTTGGTTTGCGAACGAGCTGGTGCGTGGCACTTGGTCGGTATCGTCAGCTGGGGTGTAGGATGCGGTCAACCCGGCGTACCCGGAGTCTACGTGAAGGTGTCCCATTACCTAGACTGGATCAGACAAATCACCAATAAATACTAGAGGAATTCTGAACGCTTTTTTTTTTATTTATTTTAAATTTATTATCGCTAGTTTTTTAATTTTTTTTTTTTTTTTTATGTATATTCATAATATGTATAGATGTTGTACTTAACAATTATTTATTGTGTATAACGTCCAAAAAAATCCCTAATACACGCGTACGTACGTGTATTGTGAATAAGTAAGTTTGTTTCGAACGAGATTCGTACTCAACAACGTTGAGAAGACTGATAGGCTTTTTTTAGGACTCAAACGGAGAAATCCTCAAAAAGATAATGTAATAAATAGAATTTCATTTTACTCGAATATAATACTTATGTAATTTTAGTATTTTCTCTAATATCAAGTCCAGTGTATTCTTGCGCACGTGTTACCATTGGTTTTCTATAATATTATACAATATCGTGTATTTGTAAATGTGTAATTATCTCACCATTTTTAATCTATGTAACTATCGTGCCACAGTGGTAGAATAAGTCATAAATTATTGTACTGTACCTGTTTACCAATTTTGATTATAAAATATGTATGTATTATATAGAGGTGTTAAAATGTTAATTTTGTTTTTTTTTTTTTATCATAATAAAAATATCGTGCAAAATGATCTAACTTACTTTAGAGTACATTTGAAAAAAATGCCTGTCTAATACGTGTAAATAAAATAACAACTTAGTGTAATATTAAAAAATAAGTTGAAATGCCTTAACATTTGTGTAAAACATCTATAATAATATAAACGCGTTGTACATGTTATAAATAAATATACATATTTATAATATAGTTGTATACGTTAAATGTTTATAATATAATACATTGTTCCATTTTAAATTATTATAATATATAAACAATTTGTATGGATCTAATAAAAAAATATATTTTTGTATTTGAAAATATGCTTTCGTCTGTATTTTTTTTTCAATTTACGTCATACAAATAATTACATCATTACGAATTGTTAATGCGAAAATTTGGTAAATAAAGCATTTTATTATTATTGTTAAAATACAAAATCTTATTGTCGTTTATTTATCCTAGCAACAGACAAGCACGACAACAGCCCACACTCAATTTTATGAGGTTCGTTATGAACAATTTCGACGAATCATTACTTTGTAGAATACTAAGTTTGACGAATACACAGATTATCTTGTTGTGATAGGCTTAATTATGTTTAAATTAAAGATGTTTTATCCATTCTTGATTGTTTTGTACTTTTAAAAAATACTTTTAGATTCTGAACGTTAGTGAAGAAGCTTATGTTTTTACAATGATGTTTATTTATTTATTTTTTTTTTCTTCCTCTGTGAACACTTTTTCGTATAAAACCACTGGTCCAAAAGTTTCGATCAGTAACTTTATAGATCCAAAATCGAACCCAGATGGTACTTTAGAGAGGTCATTTTTCGAATTTC
>JAIPRM010002061.1:4165-29471 GCA_025469315.1 Stegophylla sp. TES_Ste_2020 | reverse complement strand
GTTTTATTGAAGAAATGATTTATCGTTTTTTTTTTTTTTTAATTCAATAAACCCGTCAAGGGAATCCCACCCGACGTGCGAAGTACACACTTTTTTTCTTTTTTTATTTCTTAACCCGCTAAGGTTTAAAACACTAAGAGTGGTTGAATCAAACTATCATGTTATAGCAAACTTCATTCACGAATAAATTTTATTTTACGTCTAACCCAGTGATGTAACTGAGGGGTGGGGGTGGGCATGTGGCCATAGCCCCCTCCCCATCTGTCGTCGTACACTTTTTATAACCCGTAAAATTGGTTTTAACTTTAATTCGATTTTTTCACACATTCGTGGTACTTACAGCAAAATTATTTTTAGTTGACATTAAAATATTATAAACGAGATCGATAGGGATCACATAGAGCAGAGGTTCCCAAAATTTTTATGGTACGACCCATTTTGGGCATTTTTTCAATTTTGGTAACCCAAAACAATAATCAAATGTATTTATTTTTTTTTTACTTTTTTGTTTGTCGGGTGACAAAGATGAAAATAACATTGGATAGAAAAATCATTAATTTGTATTAAAATGTTCATCGAATAATTTTGATAACTGTAAACAACTCTAATTATTATTACAAAATTGTGAAATTAATATTTAAAATTATATAGTTATATGAATACGTATAAATGAACGTTATAAAAAAAAAAATTCTTTCACAAAAATATTTTTCAAATTTCTATATTTACATTTCCGTTCAACTTTAATTGCATTTTTTCTCAAATTTAGACAAGCTATTCTTAAATTTTGCAAAAGTATTGAGAATTTTGAATAATTTGACTATCTTAAAATGCCATCTAGATGCAAAGTCTGATTAAAAATCATGAAAAAAAAAATAAACACCGTTGAAAAAACTTGCTTCTTCACTTCACTCAGAATCTAACATTTACAATGCGACCCACTAAAAACTTAATCACGACCAAATTTTGGGTCGCGACCCATAATTTGGGAACCTCTGATCGAGAGGAATGCGAATTTTAGACCGGATAAAATAAAATAATATTTTACGACTATGAAAAAACAAAAACAAAATGTACGTGAAGTGAAGAATATTATTTAGGTTTTACAATGGTATTCATTTTTTTCGGGTAATTTAATTTGTCTAACAATTTTATAGATAAACATATAAATTCGAGAACATATTTCTAAAAATTGTTCATAATTTTCCAAGCATAAAAAAAATTACTACATAAAATTTGAGTGAAAACAATAAAATACAGTATCATAAAGCAGATTTTCATGAAATCGATTGCAGTCTCAATTCAAAAAAAAATAAATAAATAAAATTTTCTAAAAAAAAAAAAAGCATTTCTACCAGTTAGCATCAAAAATAATTTAATACACTCACGTGAAAATGTGAGTTCTAGAAGAAAAAAATCTGTACGTTATTGTTGCAGGTCAATGATGTATATACGAGTATAAATAATAAAAAAAAATAAAGTTAAAAATTAATCTCATAGAACAATTAATGTGTTATTGAATTTGTCATATCGTACTTGTATAGTACCCTGTATATGGTTAGGGGGTGGGTTGGGTATGGGGTGGGATAGCTTAGGGTGCAGTGATGTATACACAACGGGGAAGACGAACGCGCGGCTAAGAAATGCGTGTCCGACGGGCACGCATTATTAATTTCGGTCGACGACGAGTGCCGCGGGGAAGAATTAAAAAATAATATGACGTCTAATATAATATCCCTTTACAAGGGATGGACTTAGCGTGTACGGACTTTGACATATTCGAATTCAGTGTTGCCAACTCGTCAATTATCAAATCCCTAGAAAAACCCCGAAAAAATTTCCCTAAAAGCAGTAAAATATCCCAATTTTTTTTTTTTCACTTATAATTCAAGTATTTGATATTTATCTTTATGCTTCCATTATATATATATATTTATATCTAAAAGACATAAAAACATAACAAAATCAAATACATTTTAATTAGGTATAAACGTGTATTTTATAGATATAACTAATTATAATGTAGACTAAATTTTAATGAAATCAAAATTTATAATAAAAGTTCTCAGTCTTATGAGAATAGTGTTTTATGGCATTATTGATTTTAGAAAATACATTAAAATATATAATGAAAAAATTAAAAACTATAAATGTGACAAAAAAACCTGCGGAATCGTACAACAGACTTTGTTGATGAAATGTTTTTGTGCTCCGTTCGGAGAACAATATGATATTCCTAGAACGACGTGCACATACAAATCCGTTTGGAAAAACGTGCGGAACTGACGCCCAAATACTCAAAAAAAATTTTAAAATTTTAAAAAATTAAAAAATGTCTTCTTTTACTATAATCGAACAATGCAATTGAATCGTTTATTTCAGAAACCCCCCCAAACGCCAAAAATAAAATTTTACATGCGCAAATTCAAAAATATTTTTTCCCACTTCCTTAGTAAGTTATTTGGTTAAAATTACACTAATATCTGAAATCAGTAGTATTTTTGGTAATTTTTGGGAGTTTTAAAAATAGTTTTTTGAAATCCATGACACAGTTTTTATCGATTATCTCAAAAAGTGAAGAAGTGGATTTAGGGACTTTCTGAAATAAGCGATTCAAATATTTAGCGTATATTTTGCGTGAATTTGCGGACTAGGCGTCAATTTCAAAAAACCTAACTTAATCGGTCGCGTAAAAAGCTCCGGCAGTTTTAATTTTCCATTAAATTCGACGTCACGCCCTCATAATAATATGTTGTCTGCGTCTTACTAAATTACAACATAGCAAATTTGCGTACAGCAGAGTCCATTTAATGTTGTTAGCTTTAGGGTTATAGTAAATTTACCTATTATCAAACTTAAAGGTCAGAACGTTATCATAGGATTTTGTTGAAATTTTCATTTCAAAGTAAGTTGTAATCATTTGAAAGTCCTAATATTTTACATAGCTACAAAACTTACTCTAAAATGATAATTTCAACAAAATCCTATGTGACATGCCCTAGATCAGTGTTTCCCAACTAGCGGGGCCCGCCCCTCCCCCCCTGGGAGGCGAGTACACATTGTCGGGGAGGCGCAAGCAGTGTTCGCAAAGTAAAAATTTTAATTAATGTATAGAAAAAATTAAAAATCAATAACGACCATCACATTTTAGGTGTCGGTAACGGATAGAGATTACAATTGGTGCTTAGCAAACAAACATAACTTATTATTATTATTTTATACTTATTTATAACTATATAGTTTTATTATTCGTCCATTATATTGCTTCCTGTTTTTTTTTTTTTTGATATTTTATATAATTACTATCATCGATCAAAAGTTGTCGTTCCAAACATGTGTAATTGGGAAGCGAGATTTTCGAAAATCTATAAAAGGGGGCGTAGAATACAAAGGGTTAGGAACCACTGCCCTAGATATTACGTTCTCGCCTTTAAGTGTGACAATAGGTAAATTAACATCCTCTTGAAAATTCGGCACAGAACAAAACGACGTACACGTGCGTTACGACTGCGAGCACCCTGTATATATATACGTTTTACCGATTGTTTATAGGTTTTTATTTTTTGCGCGCGGACGTGTATTTTTTTATTATTATTATTGTTTTTCGTTCCGGCGGCGGCCGAAATAAAAGAAAACGAGACGAACGAACGTTTTATATTATTGTTGCGCGGAAAAACGAGAAAGATTAACGATTTTCGTAAAAACACACCCGGCAGTCGTCTTCGCGCGTTATACCCCCGAAAACGTGCCGCCGTCATGACGCGTTTTACGACGGCTCTGCTACAATACGATCGTCGACATCGGTCTTTGAGTCCATATTAGTACTTATTTTTTATTTATTTATTTTATCTAGATAAAGGTTATAGACAATGATCGCACTCGAATTTATCTAGAAAATGATAAAAAAAAAAAAAACTAGAAGATATATATATTTTTTTTTTTATTAGAAGTAAGGCTTCAACATCACAGGTTATTAGCCTAACATAGATTAAAACATAAAAAGTTCGTGTTCAACCGCCGACCGTGCAACACGTGTGCTTATCGTATAAACGTTTTATAGAAGATATATTATATATATTTTTTTTTTGTTTTCAGTTCAAATATTTTATACTTAAGTATCATCACTCGAGTTTCTATTATATTATACTTAGGTTTCGATGAAATATATAACAATTTTCAAGGATCCAATAAACGATATGAAGAATAATTGTTCTGAACGTGCAGTGGGGGGAGGGGGGGGGCGAGCGCATGATTTAAAGGCGCTGCAAAAATATTTTTTTTTTACAATAATTTTGATAATATTTTAAACTATACATAAATAAAAAAAAAACACTTCGTTCAGAATCTAAAAAAAAGAAATGAAAAAATTATTTTAAACCCTTATAAATTATTTCTGAACAAATTTCCGACTATGGTCGAGTAATAACAATAAAATCAATCAACCACCTTGTATTATTTGATTTTACAATAAATTATCGTATTCTTCATCTCAAATCTACTGCTCGTCGAGCACGCGGGGAGCGATAAACGATAGTAAAAAAAAAAAAAAAACCAGAATAACCCTACTTACTCATAATATGTTATATGTTATATACAAATTATATTACATAATATGTTAAATTTGTGATTTTTATTAATTTTTTCAATTATTTTTTACCTAATTATTTTGTTTAATAATTACTATAGCAATCAGCTTTAGTCTTTTGTCAAACCAATGTTCAAAATTCATACGTTGTAAAAAAAAATGTTCAATTAAATGTGAATGAAATGCATAATAATAATTATTCAAATAGAGGGCGAATACTTTTGATTTTGCCCTGGGCGCCAAATCTTAACGACTCGGCTCTGGTTCTGACTACTAGGTAGTAAATAAAACACCTATAGTAAGCGAATAATGATTAAGAATAAAATAAAGTTACTTTAAACCGTTTTATATCATATTTTTTCTGTTTTTCAAACATACAAAACAATTTATATTTTATAAGATATAATATAGTTAGTGTTCATCACGTTACACGTTCATCGTGTATCGTGCACAGCAGTTATCGAGGAAACATTGAGGACACTATGATCCATCTTTTATTTATCAATAACAAACGCCCTTATTGGGGCTCAGTACAGCTGATAGTGTGGAATAATACTTATTAGCTATGGTTAACATAATAATACGATTACTTAATTACTACTTGATTACAATAAATGTGATAGATACAATAATAATCATAAATATAACTATTTACATAATAAGGCATACATTTGAAATTATTTACGAATGAGTTAAAGATTTTATCTTAACCTTAAAAATTTCAATAGTGTAATTACTGCCCTTTTCATTGGGTCGGATCTAAATACATCACAATATTTTAACACTGTAGTTTTCGATATTGTATACATAATAATAATAATAATATTTTGTTTGGGGCCACCGTTGGCGAACAAAAAAAAAAAAAACAGCCTGACGAAGATAAACGGAGAAAATAAATCAATTTTTCCCTCGTAAAACGCATCACCCGCACACGTTCTCGTTCCGGAGCAACAAGAACACCGACGTAAAAACGTCATCTCGTTTTACTTTACGACCGCCAGTCAGCCGACACTTTTTTAATAATTGACGCACGTCCCCTATAATAACGGTTAGTGCCCCCCCCCCACCCAGCCTCCTCACTCGGCAAACCACCGGAGACGTGGAATTTATCGACAAACTACTATGCTGTATTTATTACCGTTTAAATAAAAAATAAAAATAAAAACCCAAATTAATTTCTGAATTATGTTGAAAAAATTGAAGAGTAGCACCCCAAAAAGGGTTAAGGAGCGAAATTTACAGGGAGAAATAAGTCGTCTTTCCTTTTACATATTATATTAACCTTAACGTACCATCGAACCTAACCTAACCATCGACTCTATGGTACGGTAGAAAAAGTCGGAAAGAAACAAAATCGTTTTCATTTTTTATTTTTGAAACTAACCATTTAAAAAGAGAGACTTATCGGTAGTATTATAAAGAAACATTTATTTTTATTATTATTATTATTATTTATTTTTTTAACTAATTTTAAATAAAATAAATTATAACAATTCGTAGTTTCGGCGTGCTTTCAATCCATGAAAAAAAACATATTTTTTTCTTTTTCTTATTATATTAAGAACTACTACTCCTACAACTTATACCATTAAAAGGTAATTAAGTGTACTTAAAAAGGTTAAAACGTGGTTGACGACAACAATGTCTGACTCACGGGTTTACACAGAAATTAATTTCTAAATTTCAATTTACAAATAGTATTATCGAAAACATTGCTAAAAATAAGATAAGTTTAGAATTCATATTTAAAGATTATTAAAAATACACACATATATACTATAAATTGGTATTTTTTTACATTGTATAATAAAAAAATGTGTTGTCAACAACCCTGGATTTCGATATGTGATGACGCCCTTGACCCATAAATATTTGACATAATATTTTCATTTGTTTTTTGTAATTTTCATAATAGTTTAAAATATCTTCTCTGAACAGTAAATTTTATAGATCCAAAATCTGGATAACGAAATTAACTAATGTATCGATAGAGTTAATTGCTGTGTACGTTTTTATTATCTCTAGTTTTCAGTTAACCAAAAAAAAATCCAATTGAATCTAATTTGGTGATTAGGCTAGTTAATTTTTTTCAGATTAGTTATAGTATTTTAAAAATTACATAGAATATAGACAATGCAGTATAGTATAAAGTACATTGTTGAAAAGTAGAGAACAGCGCATTGTGTTTAGTGTAAATACCTCGAACAATAGTTATTATAAAATTACAATATTAGGCAATGCATAAAATATCAATAAGTATTGTGTGTTTAATATTCAATTTGCAATTATTACTGTTATTTATAAGTATTGAGAAGTGTAAAAATAATTGGGAAATGTTTTGAAATATTTTTGAAACTGTAAATTTCTCTCGTTTATGACAAAAGGCATTCTATGAAAAAAAAAAAAAAAAAAAATACGAAACACGAAATAAAAGCCTTATAAAAAAAAAAAAAAAAAAAAAACCAAAACCTAATCCGAACCCTCGTCAAAAATGTAAAAACGACTTAAATGTTTGACAAGACAGAACGTGAACTCGCGGATTTACCTCGAAACAAGTTTCGGTTTCCAGCTGGCCTCGTTTCAACCCTAATGATGATTGCGCGTGAAAATACGCGAAATACGATCGATTCGCTACGAGCTCACGTCTACACGACCGCGACACGTTTGTTGCGGTTCGTTCGCGACACGCACCCCTGACCGCCGCCGTCGGACCTCGAGTCGTATAAGAACCACCCCCAGGGCGCACGGCATTTGCATAATATTGGTAATTGTTGTTAGCAAACCTGTATTGCGTGTTATACAAGTGTTTTGTACACCCGACCGTTTTCTCGACAGTGTCGGGATAGTCTAGATCGGTGGTTCTCGACCATTAAAAAAAAAAAAAAAAACTACTTGAAAATTATTGTGTAACTGCAAAAACAACTAAATATAAATTAATAATATAATATTATATAGAACTGACATTTTAAAAGCTGAACTGGCTTTAAATATCTTCATTTAGTCGTTCTGGGATTTACCACCCGCTGAGGCACTTCTAGAAAAAATACCTTGAAAAAGGTAAAAAAAAAAAATACAATTAAGCCATGACGCGTTGTCTATATTTCATTCTTTTTTTTCTTTACCATTAAATAATTAATGAACAATAATATGTGTTATTAATTATATGTATATAATGAGTAATATAAATTTTAGGTTTTAATGTAAATTTAACATATATTATACTCAACACCACCCTATTATCCAAAACATATTAATCGCCCCTCAGAACCTCTTCACCGCCTCCGTTCAGAACCACTGGTCTAGATGAAATTATCTTAAAACAGTGGTTCCCAACCTATGGGCCGTGGCCAACTTGTCCGACGTTCCAACTCAAGGATTGGAAATTTTAATTTATGCTGATCGACATCATCATTTTCTATAAAACGTATAATAATATTATATTCAATTCAACACTCTTCGAATGAGGCGTTGAAATCGTTTTTGAAAACCGTACATTTGGCTTCGTTTTGGATAATATGTACCGAGAGTGATTATCCGACTATTTCCAATATTGCATTGAGGTGATTGATGAGCTTTACAATTATACTTATTCACGCAAACGAGTCTTTCGACTTTAATTTGTTCGAAAAATCGTACAGTGAATTAAATACTGAGAGTTATTTGACATTAAACTTAACGAAATGTAATCCTGATTGACTCCTTCGTGAAGGATAAAAAATTTCAAGAACTCTATAGAGTTTTTTTAATTTTTTTCTCTTGTTTTTGAGCTTGACTATGCAAAACTTAATTTCGTTATAAAATATTATTTTTAATTTTTCTCATGCAAAACGTTTCCTATATCATTCACATATTATTGTGACGTACCTACACATAATAAATAAATATATATATTAAGCAACACTCTGCCGCTCACCAAGTACAAACCACAAGACTACTTCATTTTTTTCGTATTAACAAATTATATGCAAAAAATAGGTAGCATGGTGTTTATAAAAATAGCAGAAAAAACGCAAAAACACTAAAACATGTACTAAAAACTTTTAAAGCGGCATTTCTTTTAGTATGAAATGGATATTTTGTAGCTGTCTCTGATATATTTTTTTAGAGTTTTATAAACAAATATGCAAATGCTATGGAAGCAGGGTTGTTAAAAAACGTGTTTTTAACAAAAATTGTGTTTTAAACGTTTTTTTAATGTTTTAAACATTGTTTTTATATTTGAAAAGTGTTTTTTACAATCAAATTATTGATGTTTAAAACATGTTTTATACTATGTTTTAAACGAATAATTATTTTATTTCGTGTTTAAAAATTTATCAATAGCCATCAGTCAATAAACAATAAGCTATTATTATAATCTAAATCTATTATACATTATTGATTCATGTTGATGTTATGTTTATGATAATTCCAAAAAGGTACGCTACAAAGTACAAAA
This sequence comes from Stegophylla sp. TES_Ste_2020, assembly GCA_025469315.1. NCBI lineage: Eukaryota > Metazoa > Arthropoda > Insecta > Hemiptera > Aphididae > Stegophylla > Stegophylla sp. TES_Ste_2020. The sequence goes on along the minus strand of JAIPRM010002061.1, from coordinate 20,448 downwards.
ACACAAATACTTATATAAAATTTATTTATTTGACTTAAACTTACAATGTTTCTAGACTGAAATAATTATTTTGTTTCCACATTGTTCGGAAGAGGTTTGAAATTGAACCCCCAAAACCCCTCCCTAGTTACGGCCTTGAATATGACATAAGCCATAAATATTAAATCAACTATTACTTAGTATTATCTTATTAATTAATAACTATTATAATTGCATCTTTTAAGGGTGTAATTAATTTGAAAATCTTTTTTTTCTTATAAATAAATTAACTATTGAAGTTGTTACTTTTTTTCAGTAAAATAACTTAATAGTAATTACTAATTAGTATTATATTAGCATACATTTTCAAAATATGTTTTTATATTTTAATTGTGTTCTACTAACATTACCTACCAACTATGTAGGTAGTACCTACCAATAAAAAAAAAGAAAAAAAAATACTATCTTCCTAAATTAAGTGGTTTTTTTTTTTTTTTTTTTTTTTTGTTTAAAGCATCTTAATAAAATACAAGTTTTTAAGACTATGTTTTGTTTGTTTTGATTTAAAGTAAAAATGTTTTAAATTCGTGTTTAAAACAAAATGTTTTTTAAGTAACAACACTGTATAGAAGTCACGAGCCCTGGAAATAACGTTCGACGGTCTAGGGAAAACAAAATTATCGCCGAGTTCGCGAAGAGAATCCAATCTAACGCGATACAACGACGATACCCGCGCGATTCGAGGGAGCACACACACACACACACACACACACACACACACACGCATGCACACGCATACGTCACATACACTCATTTCGTTATTTGTACAAACACACAATCGAATTACAACGGTGTACGTGTGTGGCGACGACAGTAAGTTGTTGCAGTAACCCAATTATTACAAATAAACCCCTATATATATATATATATATATATATAGCTATGGAGCGTTATTTCAATGAAGTGGGGGCACGAAAACGTTACGATGACAGTTAGTTCAATGTTTGTACTGTTAATTATCACAAAACTAAGCACGTCATAATATTACTTGAGTATACTTATGTACATTGTTGTACTGTATAAATTTAAATAAAAACGTTACAACAGAAGTTCCCAAACTTTTTTCGGTACGACCCGTTTTGGTCATTTTTTCAATTTTGGCGATTCGCAATAATTACTAGGGTTCGAGACTCACTGCACCCGAATTGTTGGAAATATGCACCTAAAATAACCAAAATATGCAACTAATTTTTTTTTTTTTTTTTTATAAAATTTGATATATTACATTTTAAATTCAAACAATGATTAGGTATATTGACCAACGAATAACAGTGAACGAAAAAAAGCCAGACATAGGTATTTCATACCATGGGTGTTCTTTGCTCCTTGGGTGGGATACTCTTGGTGGGTGTATTACATTTTAAATAAAACATAAATCATTTCTTAAATAAAACGAAAAAAATAACACAGAGATTTGTAAAACCTATACATTCTTCATTCCGCATTTTATCTAAAATTATGTCGACCTTTAAAATAAAAGTATTAATTTTAAAACGTAAAAATGCATAAATGTGCTATACATTTGTCATATATGTGTAAATATGATATAAATTTGTAAAATATGATTCTGAACGAAGTGAAGAAGCTAGTGTTTCCTAATAAATCACAAAATGTGCAAAAATATGCACAAAAAATGTTTGTACTAGAATCCATTATGTTTTAAAACAAATTAATATCTCACTTACATTATTTTGTAGCCATTAATAAAGAATATGCAAACGCAATAATTTTCGGACCCTAATAATAACCAAATGTCCAATATATTTATTTTTTTTTCGTTTTTACTAGTCGAATGACGAATATAAATAAGATAGAGAAAAATAATTTTGTATTTAAATTTTTATCGAATAATATGTACAGCTGTTAAATAACTGTAATAATTTATTTATTTATTACAAAAAATGTATAATAAATATTTAAAATTACATAAGTATATATGATTAAATGAAGATTACTATCAATTTCTTTTTTCTAAAACTAGGTTTTTTTCATAATCGGTATTAACTGATTCTAGAACCCTATTTTTGTCTTTTTTTGGAAATCCTTAACCGGAACAGAAACTCATAAAAAATAATTTAACAACCAAAACTGGAACCAGAACCGAAAAACCGAAAAATGTTCAGTATCTGGTTGTATATCAGAATTTAAAGATTGTAATATCGAGTTAAGACCTATTCTATACCCGTACACTATACACGATTATCTCTCTTTCTCTCTCCCTCTCTCTCTCTCTCTCTCTCTCTTTCTTTCTCCCTCTCTCTCACTCTGTTTCTCTCTCTTCCGCCCTCTCTCTCACTCTGTCTCTCTTAAACACTCTCCATCGGTCGTCGATATTTAATATTATATTATAGTTGTAGAGGGCTATCGTCTGTCGATTTATCTCGGCTCGTCTAATGTACAACGTTAGATAAATATGATATTGACACACGAGCCACTACGTTTCGAAACTATGTGACTCCTGCGGAACCCTGCAGTATCTGTCCATCGATCGGATTACCTTAAAACCGTCTTCGGAGTTCAGACTATAATGATACTATTGGTATACAATATTAAGGATGTGTATACATAATATATAGTTGGTGAGTGGCTGTTGTAAATTACGCATTTAGGATCATAGGTATACGCTGTTGTGTAATATGTGCTGAGCATGAGCACATAAGGTATATAAAATGTAGTTAATAAAGTACATAATAGACTAGGGTGATCATATTTAAGAAAATAAAATGCAGAACAAAAATATTTTTCATAATATTTTTAAATAAATAAGTATTTATTATTAATATCTATGTTTTTGAATCGTGACAAAAGTATAATTTTTAAGCTACCTATTATATTAGATTGAATTTAAATACATAAAAACATTATTTTGAAAAACATAAAGTAACATAATGAAACTAAATTGATACTTTTTAAAATTTCTTCAAATCCTTTATTCGTGCATATTGTATACTTTACTTTCTAAAAATAAACTTGTTAATCTAATTAATCTAATGGTATCCAAAACATTTCTAGATTCTTACATTAGTTTATTCAATAATTTCATTTCAAAAATTTTAAATCAACAGTAAGTGAAAAAACGAGATTAATATGGGACAGACTTTAAATTACGGGACAAAAAGAGCGTCCTGAGAGAAGGTTGTCAGGACGACAGGACACAGAGCCGAAATAAAGGACAATACTGTATAAAACAGGACGTATGGTCACCCTATAATAGACTAGTCCATAGAAATAAAATAGTGTCAATGATGCAGAATATCTCGAGGCAAAAAAAAAAAAAAAAAATGTAAATGCGTTAATTTTAGTCGTTTAATATTAAGCAATAAACGTAAGATGTCAATGAAACGTTTACAAAGAGACCACATAAAAAAAATAAAATAAATACTCCAATTTTTTTTTTTTTTTTTATATATATATATATAAAAATGAGGACTCGAAAACGATTTCCGACGAACAACGAATGTTCTTGGCTCGTCAGTCCGAGTAGAGGCTCCCAATGGTGTTTACGACCAACTGAAATTTTAAACGCATAGATAGTTGTAGCAAAATATATTTGTTTTTTTTTTTTTTTTCAATGATAATTTAAATGAAGCAAATTAATAAAATTTAATTTTAAAACCGAAATTGCATTTATTTATTTATCGTGTTTTGTTTTTGAGTCTCATTAGCGAGGAGCTTATTTAAAAGTCGAATTTATAAACGATATTATTTCAAGGTCTCACCAAGTGCAAAAAAATTACGCCATTTGAGAGAAAATAATTATTATTATCAATGTGTGTGTGTGTGTGTGTGTAGTATCTCTTATATTATTCAAATGCATATTACACATATTTCGTTATTCGTGAGTGTTTCGTACATAATAATATATAACTGTACCGTCATTATGGGAATATCAAAAAAAAAATTCAAAATTAATTTTTATTCAAATACAAGTTCTTAACCGCGAAACATTTTTATACCGGATTATACGGGACGATGTGACTTTGTTCGTTATTGTACGAAACGATTCGCGTAAAGGACTTGATGATAAATAAAAATATTTTATGAAATATATTGAAAATTGTGTCGATAGGATATCAACACCGATGTGTGATAATTTTATGATTAAAAAAAAAGTATGATAACACGATGAATTACATTTGTCACGATCTGCAAATCGAGTCTCACGCCTCTTTATAAAAAAAAAAATTCACTATTTTCCAAATTTTTGCCAATAATATTATAATCAAGTCTAGAAATAATTTGTTCTGTTCTGATGACAATTGTTATGAAATTTAACCTTGTCCGTTTTCAAACCAACACGACCTTGTGTTAAAGTATACTAACTAGAAATTCGATAATAATTCAATGATCAAATTACGTTCATTTTCTATTTTTCGCGTGATACGGCAGAATTCAATAAATTAATTAATAATTGGATATTGGATACTTATTTTTTAATGAATTACTACATTAATAAATTAGGGTACTTCCACTGTATCCATTGGATAATATTAGTGTTACAAAATAAAATGTAAACTTTAAAGTTCGAATTTCACAGTAAGTTAGTTTCGAAATCGTTAACAAAAAAATAATAAATAAATAACCTTAACTTATTTTTAACTAGATACACATTATATTTAAATAATTACTCACTCAGTTATCTGCATCTAAAAATAGTATAACGTTATTATATTAAATAATCCGTTGGCGTCACTCGAGTAATTATCCGGGGGTTTAAAAATGCAGTTTTTCTACAATATAATGTAAGTTGAATACTTAAGTGTAATTTGAGTTGCTAAACCACCTGTCGCAAAAAAAAATTAATAATTTCACTTGTAGCCTTCATAGTTTTTTAATAGGTTCAGTAAAATTTGCATACAATATAACTAATAAAGCGTTATAAATTCACATTTACACATTTTCAGTTTAATTATAATAGCAATAAGAAAACGGATTATTATTCATTGACTAATTTGCATTTTAAGACTACTTTAAAAACATAATATAATTTTTGTGGTTTACGTGTCCGATAAACATAAAATTATACACAATTAAGTGACGATGAGTTTTGAGATAACAGTATTTTTAGGGGTAGCAAAACGACAGTATCGCTTTTGGTATTTTAAATATATTTCCGGGGTAGCAAAAAGGTTGCACCCCGGAGTGACGATTATGTTATTCTAATCTCAACACTTTTTAGATTCTGAACGAAGTGAAGATAATAACTTTTTGAAACTGGATTTACCTCTAGATTGTACTTTTAAGAGATCATTTTTGAATTTCTCAATTCTTCATTTTTTTTTTTTGGGAAAAATTTGACAAAAACGACTCGGAAACCATCATCTTTTGATCCGAATTTTATAAAAATTTAAACATAGATAGAAAATCATATAAGAAAGATTTTGGCACAAGAAAATTTTGAAAATGTGAAAATAAATTTTGGACATTTTTCTAACATTTTATTTTCTCATTTGTTCTTTATATTATTATCTTCTTCCGTTCAGAATCGTCTTATTGAAGAAATGATTTATCGTTTCTTTAAAATTAAATACACCCGTCAAGAGAATCCCACCCATCGTGCGAAGTATTTACGGTTTTTTTTTTTTTTTTTTTTTCTAAAACGCGTTCATTAAATTTTACCAAATAAAATTGGCTAATTCGAGTCACGAAAATCGGTTATCGAGTAGCAAATTTGTATATCCCGTTCAGAAAATTTTCAATTATATTTCATCATAATTATTATTATTCCGCGTGTTCACTTCGCTCGAAACGTTAAATTTAATGCGTTACGCGTTTTACTACGTATTCGTCATTACGAACAGTAATTTCCGTCGCACTCGCGACGATTTAATTGTTATTTATATCGCGATCAACGTTTCGAGTCGTAACGCATTCAATACAGAGCTGAACTCCGCCGGGACAAAGGTTTAATACTCGACTTCTGAACGCGCAGGCATATTATTATATATTCATAATGATCAAACCGTATGAAACGCGCGAGGCGTCTCGGTTTCCTTTTCGGCGAAATACCACATAATAAAATATTATAATAGTAAGTGTACGACCCGCATGGTGTCCCAACGCGATTCGACAAATGCTGCAATAACATTTGTTCTATTAATAAATTTCATAATACAACAAGAGCATTGCACTACATCAATAACTTTTCCATTTTTTTTTTTTTTTAAATCGTAAAAAAATGAAGGGATTAATCTCTATTGGAGATTTAAGCTCCAATGTTATTCTAAAAATCATATTCACAAAATAGATTTTCTGGGTTTTCTCTAAAAACGTAGTGAAAAATTTTAAATTTGAAAATTTGGGTTCTAAAAATTATATACATTATACATTATTGCTGTAGCGCAATAATGTAAGGTAATAATTTTAAAAAAAAAGTTAAAAAGAAGGCCAGACATATTTCGAACCACTGGCACTCTCTGTTCCTCGGTTCAGATATTTTTGGTGGGCGTATTGAATTTAAAAAAAACGATAAATCGTTTAAAATTATTTAAATCATTAGAAAGATTAATAATAGTCGACATTTTCAACACACCCACCAAGAGTATCTAACCCGAAGAGCGAAGAATAGCCGTGGTGCGAAATATGTCCGGCTTTCTTGTTTATACTTTTCTTTACTTACCTTTGCTTTAATTTACTTTTTTTTTTATCTAATATATAAAGGAAAAAAAATGTTAGGAAAATGTCCAGAATTTTTTTTCACATTTTCATAATTTTTTTGTGCCAAAATCTTTCATAATATTATTTTCTACCTATGTTTAAATTTTCATACAGTTCGGATCAAAAAATGATGGTTTCCAAGTCGTTTAATTTTGAGTTTTTTTTTTCAAAAAATAAAAAAATTGAAGAATTAAAAATTTTAAAAAATTACCTCTTTAAGATACCAACTAGAGGCAAACTCGGTTTCAAAAAGTTACTGATCGAAACTTTTTTTATCCAATAAATAAAAAAAACACAAAAAAGTATTTCACATTTTCAAGATTTTATTTCGCAAAATAATTTCTCGTATAATCTATGTCTATCTTTGTTTAAATTTTCATAAAGTTTGGATCAAAATAAAGATAGTTGCTGAGTTTTTTTTTTGTCAAATTTTAATTAGTTATTCCTTAAGTTTGAGAAAATAATTGAGAATTTCGAGAAATAGCCTCTCTTAAGTACCATCTAGACTCAAATTCGGTTAAAAAAAAAAAAAAAAAAAATTGCTGCTTGAAATCTTTGGACAAGTATTTCTGTACCTAACTTACATAAAAATAAAAATTATCAAAAGTAACATCATTTGTAGTAAATGATTTGTAGAACACATTTTGATTGCATCGATAAAATCGTACCAGGACATTCTGTATATTATTTTCGTCCACGATCAAACACACATCACGATTTTTTATTATACAGGACGAGGACGCGAGCTCTGGCGTTATTTTTCCGAATGTCTTTCTCAGAGGCACGCGAAACGTCCTTTTTTTGTATAAATTTGCATAAAGAATTTTTTTCTACGAGACGTGTTCTTCCCGTAAGAGCGGACTATTCCCCGTTGACGTTCATTTATAATAATCAGATAGTTTGCAAAGTCGTTCGGTATATATTATATATTCTCTTTGGTAAATCCTTTTCGGTCAGAAATCGAATTGTTTCTCGATGACAATTTTTTTTTTCACAATCTTCTGCGAGTACCTGTACTCGTATTTACTGTTTTCATACAATTCAGAGTTTTTTATGAGGTTTGAATCCGAATTTTTGGACATGTTTAAAAATGTCATACGAAAAGCATAAACGCGTTTTATTCAAAAATCATATTTTTTTGAATCCGTATTTAAGCGTTTTTTCCGCCCTCGTACCACGTAGTGGAGCCCATTGCCGAAATTCGAGTGTTGCAAGTGTTACATTTGCAACATCAAACAATTTTCATTTGTTGCAAAAGTATCGTTTTGAAACAAAAAAATAATTCAAATTTGTAAGTTGTTAAATTGTATAAAAATTTATTATTACTAAAAAAAAAAAAATCATATGTGAAAAACCGGACATACTTGACACCACAGATATTCTTCGCTCCTCGGAACAACTACTGGTGGGTGTGTAGAATTTTAAAGAAACGATAGATAAATAAAATTCTTGACTAGAATTGATTTATTTCGTGGAACACATGTGTTCCGTGAACTTGAGATAAGTGTTCCGCCAAAATTTAAAATTGAATGGGAAAAAATGTTTTTTTTTCTTCATATTTTCAAAATTTTCTTGCACCAAAATATTTCTAATATTATTGTCTGTCTATAATTAAATTTCCATAAAATTTAGACAAAAAAAAAAAGTAGTCTCCGAATCTTTTATTGTCAAATTTTTGGATAGTTTTTCCAAAATTTTGAGAAAATAATTGAAAATTTCGAAAAATAACCTCTCTAAAATACTATCAAGAGGCAAATCCGATTGCAAAAAGTTACTAGTCGAAAACTTTTGGAGAATCATTTCTATACGAAAATGTGTGTACACATAAAAAAAAAAATAATAAAAAAATAAAAAAAGGAAAAAAAGTAAACATCATTGTAAAAACACTAGCTTCTTTGCTTCGCTCAGCATCTAAAACGCATTGAAATTTTTACCATCGTAGACTTAAAATTTTGATTTTTATCAATTTCTTAAACAAACAGCATGAGATCCATATGCGGAAATAAGGGGGCTTGGGGTCCTACGTCTAAAATACATTCAAAGACTTCCACGTTTTTGATAAATTGCTTAAGATCAATACTTAACAAACAAGTTAACGTGTTAGCCTTTCAATTTTTTTTATTCTTATCTGGCCATTGGTCAATTTTAAGACGTGTTCCGCGAATATCTTTTAAAATGTTAAGTGTTCCGTCGTTAGAAAAAGGTTAAGAACCACTGTCCTAGAGTCACGCGACGATTGGCATAGAGATAACGTGAGAGTTCAAAATTTTCCCTTTAGAATTCCCTTCGCATATTATTGACTTACTCCTTCGAAAACAAAAATCGTTAACGCCGCCGCGTACACGATGTACTGCGCGATATGGATTACAACAGGAATTTCGACATGGCGGCATCGAGTGCCCGCGCGAATACTTCGGTCTCAACACGTCCGTTAATAATAATTTTACACCGCCGCCGCCGCCGACGCCGCCATATCGATTTTCTTTGCCTGTACACACGCATACGTACCATTATTGTTGATGACACGCTTTATACCAGAGGTGGCCAACATGAATATGTTCAAGAACCAAAAAAAATCTTTTGAATTTATTTTTCAGTGTACTTATGTTATTGAAAACGGATGTCCAGTATCCGAATCTCAATGCAACAGTTAAAGCAACTCACGGAATAGAATATTAGAATTTATAATTTTAGTCTAAAAAGTATATAAAAAAAAAAAAAAAAATCATTCCTATTTTGAAGAACTCAAACATCAATAACTGTACTCATATTGTACGTAATTAAAAAATAAATTTTTGAAAGGACATTTTCTTGTGAATTCGACGATGGAAATAACCAAATCCAAAAATTGTTCAAATTTAAGTTATTAACTAAAATCAGTCTTAAAGAATAACTCTGAGTCGATAATACTTTAATTTAACAAAATCAGAACTTCGTGGAAATAAATCAACTCAACAATAACACGTGTTGAACACTAAAACAGTTATTTGTAACAATGTCAAAACAAATTCAAACGCTATACACTTAAAGCCATAGTTTAAGATTTAAAATTGTGATGAACGAAAAAAATTCCATACCTATTATCAAATAAGATTATTACTGTTTTCGAAAATAGAACGAGAGCCACGTGCGACCACGACAAGAGCCGCATGCGGCTCGCGAGCCACAATTTGGCCACTCCTGCTTTATACGAAATTGGTCATTAAAAACCAATATTTTTTTTAGAAAAATTGGTCTTTAAAAGTCACTATCTTATAAGTTTTAACTTCAATAATGTAATAATGAGTAAACAGTGCAGTCGTGCTATCACTGTTTAATGGTAAATCCATTTAGTGTATTTCGTTTTTATGTAATTTTAATACAATTATGCTTTTGTTTATTTTCAATCAGGAAACTATATTTTAGATTCTGAACGAAGTGAAGAAGCTTATATTATTCTTTTACATTGATGTTTATTTTTTTTCTCTCTTTCTCGAAATACTTTTTCGTATAGAAATACGTGTCCAAAAGTTTTGACCAGTATCTCTATAGAACCAGATTTATACCCAGATGGTACTTTAAAGAGATCATTTTCCCAATTTCTCAATACTTTTTCCAAAAACGGGGAAAAACTGTAGAAAAATCGACAAAAAACAGCATAATATGCAATTACTGCAATTACCGTAATATTGAAAATTACTTTTTGACATAACTTCTAAAATAATGCAGCTCTAGGGACTTGAAATTTTCACCAACCACTAAAAAATTGATCAACTTTGAGTTAAGTACAGCATTTTTTTTTTTTATTATTCTTCATTAAGTAATAATAAAATAAAATTATATTCGACACTATGGGTGGTCAAGTGCGATAATTCATTAAAACCAAAATGTTGCTTAAATGTTACCGTAACGTTAGAGAGATATTATTTTACAATTCAAGTTCAAATTATTGCTGGGAAATATTTTGTGTCGCACAAAATGTATAAAAATCACTATTTTGATCATTTTTGTCATTACATATTTTCTTTTTTTATGACCTAATATTAGTAATGAGGCCTATCGTTATTGTTACAGTATCCGATAGCCATTAAAAAAATATATTTTGAGCGACACGACAATCGGATTCAAAAATGTGTTCTTAAATCAATTTCTATAAATACATATTGTATTCAAAATATCCGCTAATAGCCGTGCGCGCACAAAGAAGGGTGAGATGTAGTGATGAAACGAAAAAGGGGCGAGAGTGTGGGGGATAAAGGGTGGACGAGGGGGTTGAACGGGGGGCGAGGGCGAGACGGGTTTCTGCGGTGAGAGCGAGCGAGGAGAGGGGCGGGAGGACGAAAGGCGCGGGAGAGGTAAAGCCCGTGCGCGAGTTATGAAGTCTTCTAATATCATACGGGTATTAGTTCGACGACGGGCAAATCCGATTTAATTGCGTTGAGTGCTACAGTACAATACGTCTCTGCGCGTCTCGAACAATTGCGAACATCCACCGGACCGGAAAAACAATAACGGAAACGACTTTGGCAGCGGAAAATATCGTTTTGGAAAATAATTTTTCTCTTTCTCCGTTAAAGTTTCTACCGGAATTACACGTTTCACGTGGTATTATCATCACTATTATTATTATTATTATTATTATTATTATTATTGTATTTTATACGACGTATACGGTGGTGCAGAGTCGGTCTACGATTGTTGTTATACAATACTACAACACCTTTAGCTCACCATCATTAGACAATAATAATATTGTACAAAATAAAAATTGTATTTCTATTAACCCATATAATATGTATATATTTTAATTTTACCACTAACAAGTTTTAAAAATGTACCTAAGTTTTGTTTTATATTTGTTGTTTTTCATTTGTTACAAGAAGTACTGTTTTTATTTTATAATATTTGATCAAAAAATAATAAAAGACTATCTGAACTTGCATAGACTGAATAATAGTTAAAAGTATAAGTTTATTTGTTGATATTTTATAAGAATAATTTTAAATTTATGTTTTGAACAAGATTTTATACAAAATAAAAAACTTATTTCTATTAAACCATTGTCTTATAATTCGATCTATAGTTTGAAACAAAATAAGAAATTACAGTATTTTTATATAAATAATTATACTTTTTGAACACATAAAAGTGAATCAACTCAAAAAAAATATCAACAAAATAGTATCAAATTGAAAAAATGAAAAAAATGTAACTAAAATGTTTCATGCAAGACTGTTGCAACTCAAAAATACAAAAATAGAAATCGGCTTGATTGAAACATTTAATGTTTTAATTATCAAACGGACATTAATATGCGTTTGTCTAGTTGTGAAAAAATTGTTTACTTAAACTAGATTATAAAGCTGACCTGACAAACGCTTTTTTGACATTCCTGAAGAAATTGTTTTTTTGAGTTGTTACTGTTTTGATATAGACGTCCGATATTATGACTGCCATTAGTGGAACCCTTCTCACTAAAAATCACTTTCTTATATTATATTTTACAAATTTTTTTAATATATATACGAAGTACTTGTCAAAAAATTTCGATCAGTATCTCTATAGATCCAAAATCACACCCAGGTGATATTGTACAGAAATTATTTTTCAAAATTCTCAATACTTTTTCGAAAAACGAGGAAAATCTGTCAAAAAATTTACAAAAAGTGGTAAAATATGCCATTACCCGAATTTTCATAAAATTAAAAAATATATTTTTTTTAAATAACTTAAAAAATAGCGTAGCTACAAACTTTTACATGCTAATAAAAATGGTCATGAGAATACTTCACAAAATTCCAAAAACATTGGACCGATTTCGAATTAAGTATAGAATTTAGAAAATATTGGAAATCGCTGCGTCGCCGCATATTGTTCGTTACTTTTGTAATACTTATGATTTTGTGGCATCAACCTGTTGTTTACCACTCTATACTGTTCCGTGTTCACTACATGGTCACACACACACACACACACACACACACGTTTAGGTTCTACCCACCCGTTTTTCGTCCTCGGTTATACCTCTGTGCAAGGGTGGATTTAGGGGTGGGGCACAGGGGCACGTGCCCCCTCTGTCAATTTTCTCTAGACAGTTTTTTTTTTTTCATAGCCACCATCAAATAAGATATTATAAAAACAGATTTGCTTACATCATCTATGTTTTGAAATATAAATAATACGTTAATCCCCCCGTGTAAAACTATAACATAAACGAAGATTTCAATTCGACCTACAAAGTGTGACAATCTATAAATATTATTTTCTTATATTTATTGATTACAATAATTACCCATAAATTATTATTTTAATTGTGTGATATGTAATCAACAATATATTAAATATAATAATTTAAAAATTATAATTCAAATTATACAATTTATGTGTGCCCCCTCTGTCAGAATATCCAAAATCCGCCCCCCTACCCCGCGTCTGTGATTTGTTACTAAACGCGAGTCTTATCTCGATTTCAGATTCAGCGACATCCCCAGCGTGTGGTGGCAGATCAGCACGGTGCTCATAGGAGGCGCGACCGCGATCACTGTGGTGGTGGCCGTTTCCGCGATGTCCGCGTGTTGCGTAACGCACGTCATTCAAAAGTCTACGGCAAAAGTCGCCGGTTACATGCAGCTGTTGGCCGGTAAGTGGCGTTTTACGAGTTATTTTCTTCTACCTTCCCCTTACCCCCATCCCCTTCACGACCGTTCATCGGTCATAGACTCGACAAGATTTTCGATTCCGAATGTTTTTACTATGATGTTTATTATTATTATTATTTTTTTTTTTCATCCAAACTTCATGCAAATTTAAAAATAGATTGACAATAATGGGGAAAATATTTCGATGAAAACGAACAATGTTGGCCCAATAATTGTTGGGCCAGTCAATATTTTTCCAAGCCCTAAAACAGTGGTTCCCAGTCTTTTAATTCTATTCCCCCCTCTTGAAAATTATCAAAAATCTATCCTCTTCATATTAGAGTATTGATTTTTTTTTTTTCCATTCAAATCAGTTATACAAAATAACTACGAGATTACAAATATTCATACAACCATTTATTATATTAATTTATTTTCATCATTTAAAATTTAGGCATAAATCAATAATTTCATAATATTAAATATAAAAGCAGAAATAATAATATAAAACGTGAATATTAAAATAAAATAATTTACGTTGATTAAAAATTAATTTTTTTTAAGAAAATAAACAAAAACAAAAAAATTCTCGTCGTTTCACCACCATCGCCGAATTTCTCCTGGTACAGTTTTTTAATTTCCCCTAGGGTGAAATTCCCCACCGGTCAGCAATCACTGCCCTAGAAAATACTCGAATATCGCGCCCCTGGAAATAAAATAACCCAAAATAAAATAATACTTCGGTTCGATGTCTTCATATATATATATAATGTACAGTGGAGATCAGATTTGCCGCCATCTTCTCCTTTTTTTAAGGAAAAATTTACTTTTTTTTTTTTTTTGCTCTCTGCTTCAATTTTTTCAAAGACCTTACTGTTTTTTTTTTTTTTTGATTTTTTGCTCGCTGCTTCAATGCTTAAATTTCAAAAGATGTTTTTGATTCTAAACGGAGTGAAGAAACTTATGATTTTACAATGTTGTTTATTTTTTTTTAGATTCTGAATGAAGTGAAGAAGCTAGTGTTTTTACAATGATGTTTATTTTTAATTTTTTTTATTTTTTTTTTCTGTGTACAACTTTTTGTTTAGAAATATTTGTCCAAAAGTTTCAATCAAAAATTTTTTGAAACCGGATTTGCCTCTAGATTGTACTTTAAAGAGGTCATTTTTTGAATTTCTCAATTCTTCAATTTTTTTTTTGGAAAAAACTACATAAAATTTGACAAAAACGACTCGGAAACCATCATATTTTGATCCGAATTTTATGAAAATTTAAACATAGACAGAAAATCCTAAAAAAAAGATTTTGGCGCAAGAAAATTTTGAAAATGTGAAAAAAAATTTTGGACATTTTTCGAAATTTTTTTTTTTCTTATATTATTAATTTTCCTCGTTCAGAATCATTTTACTGAAGAAATGATTTATCGTTTCTTTAAAATTTAATACGTCCGTCAAGAGAATACCACTCGTCGTGCGAAATATGTCCGCCTTTTTTTTTTTTTTTTACATCGCGATATAAACAAATAAGATAATATTTGAAATCGAGTCGAGTAACTCTACTGCATTTAACGCTGTAACACTATTTTCGAAATTATTTATTCGTCGTTTCTCGTTTAAATAATATTATAACCACCACATATTTTCCCGTGCAGGAGTACGAGTTGGGAAGAACGTATCGATACAATTGTCGACTGGGCTGTAACAGATAAGGCTGATTTGATTCTTGGGTATTTCGAAGATAACCCTAGTGTTGATGACCCCGATAACACACCAAAAGAAGTTTTCATTAAAAAAGTCGGTGGCGCGATCGAGTAATATTACAATTTACACACATATTATATATAGATATATATGTGTGTGTTTTTTTTTTTAAACGAACAATTTTATCTTTTAAAGATACTTACAAAGAAAATTGGACGAACATCAGAAATCTGATAGGTTTGACATAATCATTATGAGTGACCACGGCACGAAGAAAATTGATAAAAATCAAGTTTTCAATATAGATAATCTCAAATTGCAAGATTGTGATATCATTGCATCAGGACCTGTTGTATTTTTAAGATCTAAATCTAGTAATCATTTTTTTTTTTTTTTTTTGAAATAATATTAATATTATTATTACATCGGATGTTATAATATAACATAGACTTTTTCGTCCGTATTTCCAGGTGACGCGAGTAATTTATTAGAAACGTTAAAAACCGCTGATATCAATGGGGACAGAATACAGGATAATGGAACGTTGTATAACGTGTACGATAGCAGCGATGCGGCTTTGGCAGAATGGAACTTGAATGGCTTACTACCGCAGAATGTTATTTTCTTGACCACGTTGGGCGGTAACGCAATTTATCGGACGGATAAATACGACAAAATACAAAGTCAGTGTAATCACTATAGAATTTAAATATAATATTAGCGAGATAATCGATTAAAAAAAATATATATATATCGGCTGTAGTTTCAAGTGAACTCTTTCAAAAAAATATCATAAAAACCAAAAATGTTTATGTTTGATTATTATCGACTGTTTAACAATAGGTACAATATAATAATATATCCTGCACGCAAAAAATAAGTTTTTTAAACTTAACTTTATTTAATTTATTTTTTTTTTGTCTTTTTCAACACACAACGCACACGTTTCTATATATTATTATCATTTCATAACGATTTTAAAACGTCCGTCGATATATTATTAGTATTATTACATATAAAAAATTGATTTATTTATTACAATATTATTCGAACACAAACCGTAGAAAATTTTGCACGATTTTTACTGTATATTGTAATTATTTTAGATTCTGAACGAAGTGAAGAAGCTAGTGTTTTTACAACGATGTTTATTTATTTATTTTTTTTCTGTGTACAACTTTTCGTATAGAAATACTTGTCCAAAAGTTTCGATCAATAACTTTTTGAAACCCGATTTGCCTCTAGATTGTACTTTAGAGAGGTCATTTTT
>JAIPRM010002060.1:12982-32791 GCA_025469315.1 Stegophylla sp. TES_Ste_2020 | reverse complement strand
CGTTTTGCGATGCCGCCGCCTCGAGGCAAAAACGCATCGTTGGCGGATATCCGGCGCTGGTCCCGGAAATCGGAAGCGACTCGGCGGTAGCAGCCGCCACCGGTCGGCCTCCCGGCAAATCCGACAACGTCGTGTTCGTGCAAGACGACTTCAGGTCGGCCACGGTCACGGGGACCGAAGAACCCGCCGATGGGTACCAGGCGTACAAAGGCATCAGATACGCCCATCCGCCGGTGGGAAGACTCAGACTCCAGGTGCCCGTGTTAAAAATAATATTAAAAAGAGAACGTGTAACAATAATAATTATTAGGGCGGCTAGGAGACAGTGGCGTAGCGTGTAATTTAGCTATCCCGGGACGGAGATCACATTTTCCGCCCTCCTCCCCTTTTAAGAAAAAATTTACCTTTTTTTCCTCTTTTCAAAGACCTTTTTTTTTTTTTTTTCATGCTTTCTGCTTCAATGCTTAAATTTCAAAAGATACGTTTTAGATTTTAAACGGAGGTGGTGAAGAAAGCTTACGATTTTACACAATGATGTTTATTTATTTTTTCTCTTTCTGAAAACACTTATTCGTATAGAAATACTTGTCCAAAAGTTTCGATCAGTATCTCTATAGATCCCGAAAAACAGACGGTACTTTAGAGAGGTAATTTTTTCAATTTCTCAATACTTTTTGGAAAACGTTGAATATCTGTCGAAAAATTGCAAAATATGCAATCACCGGAATTTCCGTAAAATTTAAAATTGACTTTTAACATAAACTCAAAAATAATGTAGCTAGAAACTTGAAACTTTTACCAATTACTAAAAATGGTTCTTTAAAATTCAATACAACCGTCAAAAAAGTATCAAGAGTATCCCACCCGAGGTGTGAAGAACACCCAACGAGCGAAGTACACACATTTTTTTTTTTTTTTTTTGATCGCTGCTTTCTAAATTAGCGCTAAGGTGAAACAACTTTTTTTTTTTACATTTCTCCTAAAAATGCCATCCTCAAAAATGGACCGCCCCTCCCGCACCCCCCACGCTACGCCACTGGGCTAGGAGGGACATAAAGCTCTAAAAAAAACTTAAAATATGCATGCATTTATGCTCTAAAAATGTACCAAATATGCTAAAACAATTTACGAAATATGCAAAAATGCTAAAATAATCTCTTATAAAACACTAATTTTACTGTGAAAACTCAAAATATTTAAAAATTTTATTCTACGATTTATTTTAATATTCTTCTTTTATTATTTATGTAATGTATTATTATTTTTTTAATTTTTATTCTTTTTAAGCTTACATTAACAACAAATAAAAATATCAAATAATATTCAATCTCCTCTGGTATTCCGTGAAAAAATGTCCGATACCAAGGAAACTCAAATTAAAAATATTGAAAATATGTGAAATATGCGCTTAAAATTCAAATACAACCGAAATACGCACTTATATCAAAAAAAGAGCTAAATATGCAAAATATGCAAATTAAAGAAAACTGCACACAACTCCTGGTGTTATGAAACGCATTTCTGTATAACAATTATTCTACATAACTATTAGCTATGTTTTGAATGATTTTTGAAAAAC
The DNA here is from genome assembly GCA_025469315.1 of Stegophylla sp. TES_Ste_2020. NCBI lineage: Eukaryota > Metazoa > Arthropoda > Insecta > Hemiptera > Aphididae > Stegophylla > Stegophylla sp. TES_Ste_2020. Next base: position 31,212 of record JAIPRM010002060.1, on the reverse strand, counting down.
ATGCTAACTCCTATAAGTCCCTAGCCCTAATAATAATAATAATAAATCATGCAACGAATCTTTTCGTAAAATAAAATATCTAGCGTACCTGTCTGGAATTTCAAAAATCATAAAGTTTCGATTGAAAACAACGATTGTTTTACGTAAAAATGACAAGTTTCGTACAAATTCCAGCATAAAGCGGTTAGTGGTTATAAAATCAAAAGTTGACTTACGATTTACGAAATTTTTTTCTAATTAATTGCAAATGTATGTGAATGAGATTTCGTTAAATTTTCAAATTACATCATGAATTAAAAATTTTATTAGATAAAACTTAACAAAACGCTGTAATTCCAAACTGCTGTATATATGTATACTTTATAAAAGTGTCGAGATAAAAAAAAAAAAAAAAAAAAGAAATCCGTCTATTACACATTATTGTTGATGGTTGGAGAAAATTTCAAGTTTCCTAGTCCCATTAGTTTAGGAATTTTTTTTTTTTTACTCGATTTTTCAACAAGTTTTCCTCGTTTTTCGGAAAAGTCTCGAAAAATTTGAAGAATTACCTCTCTATAGTCTATAATATCAACTAGAGACAATATCTGATCTAAAATGTTTAAAAAGCCTGAAATCGTTGGACAAATATTTTTATACAAAATCGTGCACTTTAAAAAGTAAACAACGTTGTTAAAAAAAACAGGCGTGCCCACGGGAGGAGTAGGGGTGGACGGCTGCACCTCCTGCGAACTAAATTTCTTCCTACATTTATAGTACCGTAAATTATTACAAATTATAGGTAATTAAATCGGTCATTATTGAGACAATCATAAATCGAAGAAATCGATATAAATATTACGATTTGTTCCAGTCATCATTATTAAACCACATTAGGCATTAATTTTTGCTATATAGGCATAATTTAAAACATTTTTAAAAGTGCAGATAACTGATAATAAAATTATGCAAGCTTTACAGATGACTGTAAATGAAAACTCTTAAATCCTCTTTTGTTATAATTTTTCGTCGAAATATAATTTTATTTATATTAATTATTAGTATATTTTATACGGAATATAGTGAACCAGCATTTTACAAACCGAAAAAAATTCGAATATGGAGAAATATTTTATTACGAGTAAGTAAATCAGATTTGAAAAAATCCTATGGAAATGCAACAGTTATTTACCAATTCAAATGAAGTACAAAATAAAACGTTACTACGAAATCTATGTAAAAAATGATTAGTTGCATTTAAAATTAAATTTGGAAAGCAAAGGATTCTGATCCAAAGATTTAAAACATCCCGTTCTCTACCAGTTTTAAGTACTTTCTTAGTTGTCCGTTCCTCACTACCATTACCATTACTAAAATCCCTAAATTCACTCTCCATTATCAAAAAAAAAGTGTGTACTTCGCACCGAAGGGTTTTCTTCGCTCCTCGAGGGGAATTCTCTTGCGGGAAATTTCTTTCACTCAAAGTGTTCGCAGAAAAATAAATAAATAAAAAATATCCAACATTTTCTTGCGCCAAAATATTTCTCATATTATTTGTCTATCTATGCATACATTTTCGTAAAAGTTTGGATAAAAAAATAATGGTTTCCGAGTTTTTTTTTTTTTGTCAAATTTTGGTTAGTATTTATCAAAAAAAAAATTGAGAAATTCGAAAAATGTCTTCTTTTAAGTATCACATAAAGGGGCTATTTCGGTTTCAAAAAGATGCAATCCTTTGAATTTTGGACAAGTATTTCAATAAATTGATCTTTATATGTGATAATTGTGTGTTTATAAAAATGAAAAATCATGAAAATGTAAGAAATCATTTTGCTTCATAATGTGTTGTGTGGATAAATGGAGAACAGCTGATGTTTACAATAAATAAATATATTTTATTAAATAAATACGATAATTATCCTTCGTGATTTCAGCGTCCAGTTCTTGTGAAACTTTCCGGAGAAGTCGACGCTACTAAATACGGACCACCTTGCCCTCAACCAAAAGCCGATGGCAGTGGAATGGTCGGAAGCGAAGACTGTCTGTTTCTTAACGTGTTCACTCCGTTGGTAACGTCATGATAATATATATTCACACGTGTATCTAATTGTCAAATTTATCAAAAAAAAAAAAAACGCCGAAAAAATTTCTACGACAATAATATTATCCTTTTATACAGAAAAAACTGAATCAAACGAATTTGCCGGTGTTGATTTGGATACACGGAGGTGGTTTCTACAGCGGTTCCGGTTTGCAATACGGACCTGCGCATTTAGTAAGAAACAATATAATTGTGGTCACAATTAATTACAGACTCGGATCATTAGGTAAACGTTATTCGTCTACTAAATACACATTGGGCATTCCATATCAGTTCGAATAGCTGTTTTCACCTTGATCCCGACCAATTTTTCGGAAGGTTATAATTGGCTTCTCTATTTTTTTAGTTTTTTTCACCCCCTTACAACCCTTAAAATAGGGTTGCCAGATTTCAAAATTAAAAATACGGGACAAACAAAAAATGCATTTTATTCCCTCCCCCCTCTTCAGCAGTTGAATCTTTTTTAAGTAAAAATGTTTTAAGTTAATTTCTATATTTAAATATTATAATTTTTTAATAATATTTCAACAGAATAGATTAATAAGAACGTACACTAAATAAAGTATAAACATAACATTTTTAAACTTAATAATATAATTTAAAAAAAAAAAAATGACTTTGTATTCTTCAGGCAATAGCCATTAACTAATAGGAATGAAATAATAAAACAAATATCACATTAATTTTATAAAAATACGAGTATAATATGTATTTTAACTTTACAAAATTAATAGAATTGTCGAATTTCCTGGTTATGGTCTATCTTATTTTCAGAACTTTAGAAGAATGGATATCTTTTATAATATTCACCGGTTGGGTTAGGTAACCTAACCTAAGAGTCAAACAGATGTATTGGTGATTTTTCGAAAAACGGGACATTTTGGTGTCCCGAAGAGATTTGTCGGGACAACGGGACCTCTAGTTAAAATACGGGACGTTCCCGTATTATACGGGACGTCTGGCAACCCTACCTTAAAACCAACTCGCACAGGATTTAAAATTATTTTTTCATGTTTTCTGTGCAGGCCCCGAGGTATAACTGTGTTAAAATTTTAGACTGGGATCTCTATTGCAATATTTCTAAAAAAATGAAAAAAATTTAAACAAAATTCCAGTGAAGTTTTAAAGAATAATTTTGGAGCTATATACGACTAACAAAAAAATCAGGAACGAAATTGGCGAGGATCGGGGTTGGAACCGTCCCAACACTGACATGGAATGCTCCAAATACATAAAAATTACTACAACACTAAATTAAAAGTGTTGTAATTAGGTTGGCTGACGAGTAATTTAAAGGAGCTTCCTGGCAACGTCGGATTGTTCGATATTCGTGCTGCAGTTAAATGGGTACATGCGTACATCAGTGATTTCAATGGAGATCCAGAACGTATAGTTATAGCCGGTCAGGGCAGCGGAGCCAGTGCTGCTACATTAATGTCAATGTCAGACTTAGCGAATGGTGTTTTGATTATTTTTGTGTGAAAAAATCGGTCGGTTTGTGAATAAAACGAGAACATTTTTTACAGGAATTTTGAGTGGAGCTTTTACACTGAGCGGTAGTCCCATATCGGGATTCGCAGTGGACTCTAAGCCGAAAAACACTTATGCAAATATGACTTCGATACTCGGATGTGACAAATCCGAATCGTTAGAAGCAGTCAGATGTTTACAAGAGTTGCCAATTCAAAATGTTATTTCCTCCGATTCTAAATATAAGGTTTGTGCAATGAAATTGCTGGGGTAGCTGACATTTATGATCGTTTTCTATTGACTTTTTTAGAACATAAAACTATCCAACGAAGGATTCCTCACCGGATTAGGTGGTCTGTTGAGCACGGGTCCTGCTATAGAAGGTCAGAACGACGGTCGTTTTTTACCGAATTATCTTGTAGATTCAGCACTTAACTTGATGAAGAAACGAAAAATGCCATCAATCCCAATGCTAACCGGTGTTAATAAATTAGAAACTAAAACTGGAATATCAGGTGAGCAACAAAAAAAAATAAATAAATAATAAAGTAAAGTAGAGACAAGAAGGCTGAGCACACTTTGTACCATGGGTATTCTTTACTCCTCGGGTCAGAGAAAACTTATCTTGTTAAATTTTACAGAAACAATAATAAGATTCTTCAACAATAAGATTCTGAGCGAAGTATGTTAATAATACACAAAGAACACCCATAGTGCAAATTTATGTCCAGCTTTCTTATCACTACTCTACTTTACTTAAAGGCAATACTACTAAAAAATCAAAAAAATTTTTTGAAAATAAAAAGTGTAAGAAAAAAAATTATTAAATTTTTTTTTCACATTTTCAAAATTTCCTTACGCCAAAATATTTCTCATATTATTGTCTATCTATATTTAAATTTTCCTATAGTTTGAATTCTTGAAAAAAGATAGTTGCCAAGAACTTTTATCAAATAGGAGTTTATCCCAAATTTTGAGAAAGCAATTGAGAATTTCGAAACTAACCTCTCTAAAGTATCATCTAGAGCAGTGATTCTCGAACTGAGTGTCGCGACCCCCTTGGAAGTCGCCAACAAGTTTTTTAAGGTCGCCAATACATTAAACATCTAGTGTTTTTTATTATTATCATCATGATAATCATTATTGAGCACTACAATTAACCAAAATTTTAGATTGCTGATCAAGTATTTATTATTTTAATTTTAATATAATAATTATTATTATTATTTGTAGCTACATTTAATACTATCATAATACAAGGTGTTCGTTCAAAATATTGGTGATATTATAGGGGGCTTCAGTCTCAAAAAGTTTGTTTTAGAAGTAAATTCGGTTTTTTAATAAGTTACTGGTCGAAACTTTGGAACAAGTATTTCTAAAATTTCGCTCTGCTCAGAACCTAATATCAATATTATATACAACTAATTATTTTCTGTGGCTAGAAGAAATGATATTTAATATTTATGTGAATAAATTAAAATGTCTAAGATTAAAAGATATTCATAAGTTAAGTACCCTTTTTTTTTTTTAGGAATATTCCAAACTGATGTAATAGACAAATTAAAGATACCAAATTATCTTGATAAAGTACTTCCACTCAAATTGTTGGACACTAACACAGGTAATTAAATATTTATAATTTATAACAAATTGTAGGCATGTAAATGAACACTTCAAATAATTCAGAATAAGGCTCTAGAACTGAAATACAATTAATTCAAAACACGATTAAAATTCTTAAAAGGTATTGTCAATTGCTGTACAATGAAGTAAAATAACAAACAGTTAAGACAATCTATTAATTAAGAAAACAAAATGTTTTAGCAATAATTCAAATATAATATATATATATATATATATATACTTTTTTATTCTATTAGTTGTTCAATTTTGTATTTTTATTTAGAGACTATTTATTCAATTGAGACATATAAGTAGACATTCAGCTTTTGACAACTATTTTAACTGCGACAAAATTATTTTTTAAACTCCAATAGTCAGTAAAGTTATAAATAAAATATGATAATAATTTCATTGAACCCAAATATATTATTTGTCTATGTGACAAATATCTTTGTATTCAAGGTTTATTCGACAACAGTAAAATAAAAGGTGTTCTCACATCCTTATTTGAGAATAATGAATATTTAAAATTAGTAACATCAACACTTGAAAAAGGTGCCAAAAGTATGCAAAAAGTTATGCAGGTAAGTTTATTACTTTGTTAAATTAATAAAATATTATTGAATCATAACATTTTCAGGCAACAACAGATGCTTTATTTAACTTGCCAGCATTTTTCACATCGACTCTCTGGTCTAAAAAAAGCTCAGTGTATTTTTATAGCTTTGAACATAAACCAAAAATAAAATCTCCGGGAAAATGGTTCTTACCGAACAATTTAGGGAATCCTAATAAAGAAGTCTCAAACAGCAACAGTGATGAAGACGGTGGTAATATATTTGATGAGAATATATTATATTATATTAGTATATTGGTATTATTGCTACTCAGTATAATTGTTATTTAGAAGAGCCTAGTCACGGAGATGAATTGATATTTTTATACGACGTAAGAACCATTGAAGGTAAACCAATACCAGAAGTTCAACTAAAAGATAAAAAAGATATAGAAATGAGAAATAATTTTACGGCTTTAGTAGCAGAATTCGTACGAAATGGGTAATATTTGTAAACATTATCATTTTTGTACAGTAATTTTAAAATATAAATTTATTACAATTTTAGGAAACCAAGGTTACCAAAATTGGGTGATGAATGGCCATCATTTACATCTCCAAAACAATCAGATTATGTGGTACTTGATGAAAATTCGCGAATTGAAAAAAAATTTCGTTTTTGTGAAATGGGACTGTGGGGCGGTGTGCCAGACATATTACAATCATCAGCTTGTAACTTCGCAGGAATATCTAATATATTGAAAACAGTACCAGATATATTGTCAAATGGTGTGTTAGGCGATATAACTGAAGGACCAACTAATTTACTAGGACAACCCTTGAAGGCTATTGGAGGACTGTTGGGGAATAGTGATAATAATAAGCCACCTGTATTAGGATTATTAGAGAAGACTGGTAATAGACCAACTGTTCCAGAAGTAGGAATATTAGAGAATAATGATAAGAAACCAGGAGTATTAGGAGGAGTATTAGGACAAAAACAAGAAAACAAAAAACCTAATTCAAATACCCAGAAACCTCTTTTAAGTAGTGCTTCCAACATTTTTGGATAATAATATACAGACCACAATATATGTTTTATAAAAAATTAAGGTATAAAAATATATATACACATATTAATGTTTTAAACCTTATTGATTTAATAATAATAACATTTAAGTAATAATAATAATTTATTTCTTGTTCTTTTTTAAATCCTCAAACCGGTTTAATAATTCATCAAAATCTGTTTCTTCGTCATCATCATCTTTTTCTTTAATATCACCAGTAGGTATATCAGTAGGTACACTAGGGAGGTCAGGTAAATTTGAAAATCCTGTATTTTTATTTGTAATAATTGAATTTTTTGGAACTGGATTAAACAAAGGTGGTTTTGAATTAAGCTGCTGTCTGGGTGCAGGTACAGGTACAGGTGGAGGTACAGATACACTTGGAGGTACAGATGTAGTTGGAGGTACAGATGCAGTTGGAGGTACAGATGCAGGTACTGTTGGTACTGAAGGCGGTGTATCAAAATCCAGAGGAACTGAATCAAACATCGAACTCATAGATGGCATAGGCTAAAATTCATAAAACACATCAGATATAAACATAAATATAAAAATATATTTTATATTTCATACGGAAAATACTTACTGGATAACTTATAGATGGTGCTGGAATTGGAGCCATGGGCTGTGGTGGAAAACCAATAAATCCAGTAGGTCGTGTACTGTTAGAATTTTTATTATCAAATAAAATAGAATCTATGCTATGAGTTTGTTCATATTCTTGCATAACCTAAAATCAAATAATTTAACACGTAAGATTTCAAGAGTTAATGGTATAAATTTTATTTTATAATAATAGATTAAACAAAAGACGAAATATTCATGCACTCTTTATCCAAATATAAAATTTAATTTAAATTTATGAAAATATTGATTTTTATTTGTATATAGCTACATGATACTCAATAATAAAAATAAAACTGACAAACAATTTGTGTTGAATAAAAGAAAATGACAGACCATTTTTTTTTTTCATTTGTCTAATTTTAGAAGACAAAAATTAATTTAATTGAGTGTCTTGTATCATAATGTCATAAACCTGAGTTTAAGTTCAGAAGCATTTCGGAAGTTATATTTGTTTAATTTTTTCTTACTTGTATATCAGGTTCATAAGGCACATTGTAATTTTTGGAAATTTCAATTAAATATTTTTCAACAAGTATTTTTGGAGGTGGTCTTAAACTCAACTTATGCTTGAGTTTTTGTGATACTGTGTCCATGTTTTCTGATCTGCACGCCTATAAATTATAACAAAAACAATAATAAAATTAGTGTATCTATTACTTAGATAGTTAATAGTTTTAAATTGTATCTTATAATTCACATAATTAGATCTAAAAATTCTCTATCATCCTATACAGTACGGCAAACCCATCATATTATAAAACTCAAAATAATATAAACTATGATTTGATGATGTTCATAATGTTTTTTTCACATTCTTGAAAAGTTTAATATCTATTCTCTACATTTATTAATGTAATATATTTTAATTTAACTGTAATATTGTTTCTTTAAAAAGTCTAAAGAAAATTAAAATGTATATAATACAGAGTATAAACAATAATTGAAAACATTCAATATTTTTGCAATAAATCATGCACTTTTTATTTTTATATATTTAGTAGGTTGTTATACTCAATAATAAACATTTTTATTGTTTCTGATTTTTTTTTACCACTTATTAAATATAAGCATGCACAAAAACAACTTTTAAATTCTGAGCGAAGTAAAGAAGCTGGAATTTTTACAATGATATTTTTTTTTTCTGTTAACACTTTTTCCTATGGAAATAATTTTGTCCAACAGTTTCGACTAGCAACTTTTTAAAATTTTAAATTGCTTTCTCGAAATTTGGGAAAAACTACCCAAAATTTGACAAAAAAGACTCAAAAACTATCTTTTTAAAATCAAACTTTATGAACATTTAAACATAATAAGTCTTTTTTTTTCTTCTTCGATGATTGGATAAGAAAAGTAAAGGGAATAAAAGTAAAGTAAATTTTAGCAAATATAAGTAAAGTTAGACAAGAAAACCAGACATACTTTGCACAATGGGTATTCTTCACTCCTAAAGACAGATACTCTTGGTGGGTGTGTTGAAAATGACGTCATTGTTGTTCTTTGTATTATTAACATACACCGCCCAGAATCATATTGTTGAAGAAATTATTTATCGTTTCTTTAAAATTCAACATAAAGAATATCTGACCTGAGGAGTGAAGAATGTCCAGCTTTCTTGTCTATACTTTATGTTACTTTTACTTTTTTTCTTTAATATCAACTTCGACTTTTGACTATTTATTATTTTTACTTATAATTATAAATGTTGATGGTTGAATTAACTTTTTGGGCTTAAAATAGAAGAAGTTACACCAATTTAAAGTTATTTGGTGTATTTCACAAGATTTTGTAATATTTATGTATTATTGTGGTGTTTTTAAGCTTCAGAGGTTGGTTGTGAAACCAAATAGTTTTAAAATTGCTTTTTTAAATTCTGACTTAAGTATTATAGCTAATACATCTCTAAAATACGGATATAACATCATTCTTCATGATTATGCTCTTTAAAATTTACAAAGACTTTAAAAATAAAGACAACATTTGTATTATTCTGATTTTTTTCACTATAATTATTAAAATAATGATTCTGTAGACTAGACTTTTTTAAACTTATTATTACAAGTTTTTTACTATTATTACATGTAGAAGGCTGGGATCATATTCTTTGTGGTTAACCGTTCACTGTTTTAGAATATTACACATAAGTTCAAAACATAATTTTCTAATTTTAAAATAAAACTATGAGTAAGATGATAAAATTTTTTATTATTTACCTGAAGTAAATAATAAAAATGAAAAAACAAATCAAAATATTTTCCTGTTCTAATGTTAAACAGCATAATCATGGATGTGATATTGATATTTCAGAGCTGTATTAAGCATAGTATATAAATCAAAACTTAAAGGGAAAATTTTAAAACAATTTGGGGAAAAATCAACCTATGAAGCTTATAAATAATTCCATAATAATGCAGGAATATCATAAAATATTGTGAAAATTAGGTACAGTATCATAACTTTAAATAAGTGTAATTTTGCCAATTTTAAACATAAAAAGTATGTTAAACCATTACGATTAATGAGAAGTAATTAATGGCCAATTAAAAATAGTAGTCATTTCAGAAATAAAAATTGTAATGTTTGTGAGCACATTTGAATTGAAAACAATCTTCAATTTATTTGAAAACCCACCCAGAAATGTGATCATTTTAATTACAAATTATATCAATAAATCGCAACGCATACATTTATTACAATATACAATATTATCTTAAACGATATGAAGATTCAAGGTAGTCAATAGGTAGTAATCGGTACATTTTTGCTAGTTTTTAACATCGCAAAATAGTGTATTTCAATAATATAAACAACAAAACAAGAATTTGAATTCAATAATGAGAAAAATCTTTAAATATTTATTATTCCTGAGAATTTCATTAACACATCTAGGTATTTGAATGATGAATGGTAAAATCTGGAAAAATTGACTTATATAATGATTATCAATAATTCGAAATACAAGATAAGTTGTTATCTTTTTAAGCTGCATCCACACTATGGGCTGGACACCAAATGAATGTGAATTTGTTTAGTTATCGTTAGAGGTCGGATCTATATTATCTTAAAATCCTTAAAATATGATGTTTTTATGTCACATAAAATAGGCAATATATTCTCTTAATATTCTTTTAAAATACGTAACGCACTTTCATCTGGTATATGTTTGCCAGTGTATTTCTCTAAAAATGTACGAAATTGAGGGAACTTGCATTTTATACCAAGGAATATTAGCTGCTACTAAGGCTAGACACAAATCTTTGTTAAAATCATTTAAGTTGTTTTCAATGGGAGTAGCTTCTGATAAAAATAATTGTTTTGATGAAGTATTTAATTAACATTTTAAACCATTTTTGTGGACAGCCGTATGTACATGTTGTGTTACCTGTGATTTTTTGGTGCAAGGAATATTTTTGTCACAAACTTGACAAAAAATTGTTGCACCATCCGTCGTGAAAATCGTTTGTCGGTTATTGTACAACAAAATCCATTGACCAAATAAACTTTTTAAACTGCTTGAAGTTTTCGGCATATTTGTATGTTATAGTAATATGAGACGAGAGAAAAGACAATATGTAAGCAATAATATATCACACTCAGATACCAACACGAGACAAGACGGACGACTAGTAGACGATGAATAGTCGTGACAGCTAACGAAATAACCGATGTGCTATCGCAATCGATAACGAATACTTGGAGATTAACTTTTATGAAAAACCCAGAAACCCAGAAATAAATCATTTAGTGAACATTGTATTTATCAAAGTGCTGATATACGTAAAATATGTTCATTATATGCCGATATTACAAAAATATTCTCAAATATTCTCTAACGTGTTAAATATTCTCTAACCCCTAAAATATGCTTTTTTATGCAAAATAAATTTTTTCTTGTGAATTCTGTATTTCATGAATCGTAAAGATTTCTCACTCTCATTTAACTGCATACACTAGTAACAAATATATAAAATCATAAAAAATCCGACCTCTAGATATCGTTGTCTGATTAATCATATACGAAGACAAACAAACACCATTTGTTGGCCGTACGATCCATAGTGTGAACCCGACTTACATATAACCGACTAATACAAATAAGTAGTACTTATTACAAATAGATACTTAATTTAAAAAATTTTAATTACCTCAGTATACTTTTTACCAAATTTTTGAGTTAACTGATCAGAAATAACTTTCATTTCACTGACATCAGCTTGAATATGAGGAGCTACCCATAATAAACTGGAAACTGGTTCTGCAAGGGTAGGATCCAATATTCTAAAAAAAAAAAATACATTTAAACAAATTCTAACCAGAAGAGCAGACATTAATATTTTGTAAAGAGTAGATAATTAATTACAATAAATTACTGATCAATGGTACATGGCAATGTATTAAATTGTACACCAGTTAAGTACCTAATGTTAAAATATCTGACGTGGATGAAAATATTATTATGTACCTATTGGTAATTATTTGATAATTTACCTATACCGAGCTATATACAATATTTTGTCTCATTACTTAGGAATTTTGAGTTAATGCTTTTAGAATGTAGGTACCTACATAAGAAATGTAATATATTAAAAGAAATATTTTATTACAATTGAAAACACAGTCTACAAGGTAGAATAAACAATTTACTTGGATTGTTGTAGTAGTCCGAATCTAGACAACAGGGCGTCACAAAACATCTCAACAATTTCTAGTGCCTCTACAAAGTAATCTTCCCGTATGATGTGTTCGACTCTGATTTTTGCACGTTCACTCTTACCAGCCGCGACCATATCTGCGATCTCCTTGCGTGCTTTCTGGGCCAATTCAGTTTTCTTTTTTTCCAATAACTTCAGGCGATTCAACGCCAGTCTTAAGTTGGTCTTGAGTTTTGAGTGATTGGCGTCCGAAGAAAACATGGCAAATGACGACTGACAACGAACGTATAAATCAAAATACAAAATCTAAACAAACGGATGTGATTCCTGAACACGATTTTTAGTGCTGCGTGACCGCGTATGGCGGTCTGAAAACTAATAAAGTAATAAAGGAAAAAGAATACAAAGACTCGATGTCTTTATGAGTCATATTAAATTTGACCAAAACATAGTCATTGTTTTGTAGAAAGTGCATAGCTGATAATGTCGGAACCAGTTGTTATCAGACTGTAGAAGCAGACTCCAGCTGCTGCTCAGCTGCTTGCTGGTAGTGACAGTGGTCGATGAATCATTGTCGCGCGAACGATTTCACCATTCACGTCGCTGAATTTGTATATACACACAATAATTTTGTCCACGTTTGTGACCTTAGATCATATTATTATTATATACATAATAGTAAATAATCTAAGTTTGTAGCATAGGCTTGGTAGTTAAACTTATATAATGCTTGTGAATCATTAATCACGACTACTCACATAATTAGCGAATGAAATGAAATTCTGTAAGTAAACACAATCCACCACTGCCGTGTCTAAATGTCTAATCGTCATCAAAATCCTACTTTTTTAGAATTCCGAGTGGAGCGAAGAAACTAGAGTTTTTACGATAGTTTAAAAAGTTTTTGGACATTTTACCCCTGCCCCACGGATTCAGGGGATCCATTATCATAGCTTTCTTTCATCATATCTCTCTCTTCTTCTCTTCTGTTAGATTGGTTAAGTAGGTACCTGACGCCTTGTCTGTCTATTATAGCCTGTCATCTGTCGTTTGTAAACATGCTAGCATTGTTGCAGGTCCTAAGCCTGGATACAATGTGAAGACAAACTTCACTTGGTACTAATTTATTATTTTTAGCTAGTGTTCTTACAATGATATTTATTTATTTTTTTTTTTTTCTGTGTACAACTTTTCGTATGGAAATACTTGATTAAAAGTTTTGACCCTAATTTTTTTGACGATTCGTCTCCAGGTGGTACTTTTAAGAGGTCGTTTTTAGAAATTCTTAATAGTTTTCACAATGGTCGTGAAAAACTACCAAAACTTGAAAAAAACTACTCAGAAACTGTCTTTTAGATTCTGAACAAAGTGAAAAAGCTAGTGTTTTTACAATGATGTTTATTTTTTTTGTGAACACTTTTTTGTATAGATATAATGGTCTAAAAGTTTAGATCAGTAACTTTTTGAAACCATATTCATTGCTGTCATTTTCACTGTCATCTGATGAAGAGGAAAATATAATATCACAGCATTGTTGTACGGCCATAATAACAGCTAACGCATGATCATTTAAATTATCCATAATAGTCGAGCACTAGCACATATTTAGTTGGATGGTATATTTATTATTATTTTGAAAAAAACTACTAATTAATATACCCAACACGACAAAAATATTATAAAATATAAAATAAAACGAAAAAAGCACAGAACACAGCATACTTGCAACAAGAATGTAACAAGTGACAGATTTTTCTATGATACAAATTCTCAAAAATATTAAAATTTAAAAACAAAAAAATGTATGATAAAGTAAATAAACGGGAAAATGCATTGTAACATGATTTTTGTTTGCGCTCAATTTGCACACTGAAACGTACCAAACGCTCATGACAGGCGTCCAAAATATGGAACGCACCAATTGTTATCAGACTGTGGACGGTATATAATGCGATCTAGTGGTGAATTAGTGTGGTCAAGTGTCTTTTGACAAAAAACCGATTGGCTTCAATAATTTACATGACGCCTTGGTTACCGTCGTCGCGGTTATGGTCCGGTCGTCGCGATACTTGTGATCTCTTTGACCCGGGAACGTGTGAACGTATCATAAGCCGGCGTGTTTACATCACGGGCACCCGTTGTGCTCCAGCAGCAACTGTGTCCGAGTACCCGTATTGGTTGTATTTGTTATTTTATACGTTTTAATCGTATCATGTTTGCTATTACCATATTATAATAGTGCACCTCGTACCCGGTAAAATATCACTGTAATATCTCTAATCTTGTATCGCCATCAGCGGCCGCTTAAACAGTGAACGAAACATCCGCAGCCTCCGGTCTCCGGCACTCTCATCACACTCGTATTTTCGGAGAAGAAAATTATGTTTTTTACCATTTCAAGCGTCTCCGGGGTTCGCTTTTCACCAGCAGCTACGTCTCTCGACGACGTATCGTTAACCGTTTAACTACTACTACTATATAATATAATTCTAAGCGTTTATATTTTTCTAAGAACAATATTTATTTTAAATAGTAGTACTTAATATGAATTTAAATCGTACTCCACTGCATTCCTTCTGATAGACCATCGCAACGACGACCGCATCGATAATATACCCATCATTATTGTCAAGTGGCCGAGGCGGTCGATCGCCGTCGTCAAAATTTGATCCAGTTAATACGTAACTAAACGTGGGTATTTTTTGTTTTAAAAGAAATAACGTCACTACTGTAAAATTTAATACTAGGTAGGTGTACGTATGCTTTATTCGAATTCTTTCTAATGGTTCTTGAGTCAGTCGATTTCGAATTTTGAGTTCACTGTTGAAATTTCAATAGTATGAATTTTCAAAGATATACCTGAATCGATTGAAGGATGGTGTACACCCATATCGTATAATAAAATAAATGCTGTTTAAAATTGATTATATTACTACCTATCTACCTATTTTCACCAGTATAAATATTTTTTAAGATATTACTCTGCACAAAGATTTTACAAATCTTAATGGTATAGACTGAGAAAAACTGACTTGGTAATTCTAATTTAGCACCCAGGCGATTTTAAAATTTCTAATGTTCTTATATAGCTTTTTATGACAAAAAATATGGTGCAATCAGAATTTGTCAGACGGACTTGGTTACACTTTAAAATTTGCATTTTGTGTGTATTACGTTAAATTCATACACGACGTTACTAATAATAGAAGTACTTCTGTACTACAGTCCAGAGTTTTATTCCCAGACAATTATAAAAACTGAAATATCCTTTTGTTGCACATCGAATCAAGAGATGTATATATAGATAGAGCGGAGTGTACAGACTGCGTCGAAGGAGCATAGCTATGAGTACCAAAACATGCACAGGAACTATCTACCTACTCAATATACATATTTCTAATGTATTTGTTATCTCGAAAACTAGATTTTTCTTTTTAAATCGATGAGTTTCATCTACAATTGTCATATATTTTTGGTTAAAAAATTGATGTTCCTAGAAATGTAAAATTTTTTAACTCTGAAGTACGTCAACTTTAAATTTACTTCACTCTGAAACTATTAACTTTTCGCATCTTATTTTTGCATCATTGTTTTCAGCGTCTAAAGCTATATAGGAATCAGAAATAAAAATCCAAAATCTATAAGTTAGCTAAATTACATTTGTTCCGCAAAATTACAAAATATACAATACAATACAACTTGAATATCCTTTAACTTCAAAAATATTTTTGTCTGACATTTTTTTTAAATTCTATAAAATAAGGGTATTAATCACGTACTAGAAAAAAAAAGAAAAAAATTGCTTGGGAGCTAAACTAGAATTGTTCCAAAATATTTGTAAATCATAAGTATGGTTAATATATTAATAATAATTAGGTAGATAATATGATAACCTTTTTTGTTTTTTAATTTTCATATTTGTTTATTGTACATAATATATTGTACTTAAAATTGAAGTTTTATATCTTTTAGAGTTATTTGCTTTGAAATATTTATAAGAAAAATAATACCTATTAGAATTAATATTAACCTGGTTTTGCTCAATATGTACAACTGAAACCAAATAGACATTAATACTCATGTGCATGTATGATTTATTGTAGATTCCAATAAATAATGGGTTCTACAGTGTTATATAAGCCTTTGGTGTTTGGCATGTCTAGTGAAAAGCAAGAGTCTTTTCTAAAAATGAGCATTTTGACTACAGCGGCAATATTATGTAAGTAGAATCAAATTGTTTTTATTTCAAATTTTTAAGTACTTAATTTAATGTTTTAATTTAATATTTTCAGCTTTTGCTACGAGACTCTTTTCTGTACTTAGATTTGAAAGTGTTATTCACGAATTTGATCCTTACTTTAATTATCGTACAACTCAGTATCTTACCGAAGAAGGATTTTATAAGTTTCATAATTGGTTTGATGATCGAGCATGGTACCCATTGGGTAGAATTATTGGTGGTAATTTTCTAAGAATATAATATGTTGTTTTCAAATGTTTAAAATCTTTTTTTTCTAGGTACAATTTACCCGGGTTTAATGATAACATCAACAGTTATATACAATATTCTTCATTTTCTTAATATAACTTTGGAAATTCGGAACATATGTGTGTTTTTGGCACCACTGTTTTCTAGTTTTACTACTATTATTACATTCCTTTTGACCAAAGAATTAAAAGATACTGGTGCTGGACTTATTGCAGCTGCTATGATAGCAATTGTTCCAGGGTATATATCACGGTCAGTGGCTGGGTCTTATGATAATGAAGGTAAACATTTTCATAATACTTTATTAAAATATGGCAGTGACCTATATGTTTTTATTTTCAGCTATTGCTATTTTTTGTATGCTTTTGACTTATTATGCATGGATCAAATCTGTGAAAACTGGAAGTATACTGTGGGCTACGTTGACTGCACTTGCATATTTTTACATGGTGAGATAGCAATTTAAATTCATCATGATGGTTGAAATTTTTTAATTTTTTCTTAAATGTAAAGCTGCTACTCGGTTATTATTTCTATTATTTTTTTTTAATCAATCACTTTTACTCATTTTTTCGAGAAACATTTTGCAATTATTAATGAAAATATTTATGAGTCCTGAGTCCTGATTATTAACAAACGATTGACGACTATAAAAACAACACTAGGTATAATAATCACATACCCCTAAATTAAACTATTAGGTACCTGTCATTTTATGTGAACAAATATTTATTATAAATTAATACAAGTTTAGATCTTAAAAATGAATGTAGTATTCAATGAAGAACTAGATACCATACGAAATGCTGGTAAAATTTAAAATTAAGACTGATTTTGTCAATTAGTTTGTCAAAGCTTTCCCATAAGCAAATAGAATGCTAAATTATTTATTTGGCTTGGAGTTAGTAATTAACTGTTTGCCTCAAATGATTTAAACTATTTGAGAGATTTCACCCAGGCCTAGTTAAAAGTGTTTTTGAAAAATATATTCCAGTTTCAATCCACCTAAAATAAATACAGTAGACGCCGCTTATAAGACTCACGGATATAAGGTTCAGTCGCTTATTAGACTCAAAATCGTCTGGAACGGTCCGAGCGTATCCAAATATATTAAAAAAAAATCGGTTATAAGACTCAAATTTCGTAAAATAAACAGAAGAAAAAAAAATTTTTTAGTTATAATTTAGAAATAAATTGATATTGAAAAATTAAATAATATTCTTGTTGATTATTTCTATATAGTTCCTGTTGATGCCTTATAACATATAACAAATTTTATCGCAAATAAAAGTTCACATTTATCTCAAAGATTATCGTTATTGTGTGTGAGGTATAAATTATAAAACTCATGGCGATTATCTGGTGGCTGTACAGTTATCGTAATTACGGGTACATAAATACACATACATATATATGCAGTTATCATTGCAGTCAATATGTTCATACATACACACACAATATTAATTATACCTACATATGTATATGAGTAAAAGCAAAATATGTACGTAATAAAATAAAATTAAAAAAAAATTTCTACTTTGCTTATAAGCAGGGCTCGGAACTTTATGCATTTGCATATTTCTTAGGAAGCTGCATATTCAAAATCTGATTTGATACAAATTTGTTTCATAATCCATACAATTGAAATACAAAAATTTATGTTGCATAT
>JAIPRM010002060.1:0-12882 GCA_025469315.1 Stegophylla sp. TES_Ste_2020 | reverse complement strand
AGAATATTTTAAAAATGTGAAAAACACTTTTTTTCATGTTTTTTTTTTTTACTTTTTCAGTTTATAGTTAAATATTAAACTGACTGAGTGAAAAATATATATATATATATTTTTTTTGTATTGATATCAAACTTTATAATTTTAAGAAAAATTGTCTTTAATTTAACTGATGCTTTGATCTGAATCGTCTAATTAAAGAAATGGTTAGGCAATGGGATTATAGTTATATAGGATTTATAGGCATATAGCACTAGGAGCAAAAAATACCCATAATGCAAAGTATTTCATGCTTTTTTTAATTTAAGTCTTGGTAACAGCCCTGTTAATGATATATAACATAATTCACAAATATGTGTAATGATTAGTGAATTATAGATAAGTACTACTTTATTTAAAAGTGTTTTAATACCAAAATATATAAATGTATAAATTTGCCTGTTTGTAATTGCTAATTTTTAATACTCTTTGATAACTTTGTATTTTAAGGTATCATCATGGGGCGGTTATGTTTTTTTAATCAATTTAATACCAATGCATGTGTTTGTTTTGATGGTTACTGGAAGATTTTCACATAGAATTTATGTTGCATACAGTACAGTGTACTGTATTGGTACCATATTGTCAATGCAAATATCATTTGTTGGATTTCAACCTGTCCAAACTTCTGAACATATGATGGTACATAATAATTAAGATTTGTTTGGATTATTTACAATGTTTATTTAATTTCTACAGGCTTTAGGTGTATTTGGCTTATGTCAAATACTTGGTGGTATAAACTATTTGCAAACCAAGATTATCGGAGAAGATTTTCAAACATTGTTTCAGTTTATTGTGCATCTTATTGGAGGGGCTGTAATTGCATTTGGTACTTTACTCTCGGTCACCGGTAAGAATTTTTATTGAATTTAAAGAGTTTTTATTGAATTTTTTATAATATTTTTTTAAAGGAAAAATTGCTCCATGGACTGGCCGTTTCTATACATTATTGGATCCATCTTATGCTAAAAACCATATACCAATCATTGCATCTGTTTCTGAACATCAACCAACATCTTGGTCTTCGTTCTATTTTGATCTGCACATACTAGTTTTCCTGTTTCCTGTTGGTCTATATTTCTGTTTTTCGAAGCTTACAGATGCTAATATTTTCGTGATACTTTATGGAGTTACCAGCATTTACTTTGCTGTAAGTACATGTTAATATTTTATTTTTGTTGTTTCTATTTATATTTCTTTCATGCTATTTAATTAGGGTGTAATGGTACGATTAATGTTAGTACTTGCTCCAGTTATGTGCATTTTATCTGGTATTGGTACTTCATCCATGTTGTCTACTTATATGAAACAATACTTAGAATGTTCTTCAAAGGTACCCGAAAAAAAACAAAAGAAAAACGAAACCAGTAAATCAGTGGAGAGTGAAGTAAGTTTATTGAAAAATGTATTTATATATATTAAATAATAATTTTATTTTATTTGTTAAGATCGCTACATCATTTGTGACAATGATGACATTTATGTTGATATCATATGTGTTTCATTGTACATGGGTTACCTCTGAAGCATACAGTTCTCCAAGTATTGTGTTATCAGCTCGCTCTCATGATGGGTCTCAAGTTATTTTTGATGATTTTAGAGAAGCATATTATTGGCTACGTATGAATACAGCTGAAGTAATTTTAGTTATTCTTTTTTGTTTTGTTACATATTTTATAACTCGTTATATACTTAGGATGCTAGAGTAATGTCATGGTGGGATTATGGATATCAAATCACAGCTATGGCTAATAGAACAATATTAGTGGATAATAACACTTGGAATAATACCCATATTTCAAGAGTTGGGCAAGCAATGTCATCTGGTGAAGATGAAGCTTATGAGATTATGAGAGAACTAGATGTTGACTATGTGCTTGTAATTTTTGGTGGTGTAGTTGGTTACTCGTCAGATGGTAAGCAAAGTGTATTTTATTTTTTAATTATTTATCTAATATTCAATCTATTTGTAGATATAAATAAATTTTTATGGATGGTACGTATTGGAGGATCAACTGAAAAAGGTAAACACATTAAAGAATCAGATTACTACTCACCAAGTGGAGAATTCCGTGTGGATAAAGAGGGTTCAAAAAAGTTGAAAAACTCTTTAATGTACAAAATGTGTTACTATAGATTTGGTCAAGTTTTTTCGGAAGGAGGTAATTTTTGTCATTCATTTCATAATATAAAAAAATGAAACAAAACTATTTTAAGAGTAATAATCATTTGATTTTACCATACTTATACGTTATAAATTTCTTTATTTTCTTATTCATTCATATATAATTTTATGATGCTTTTTTATGAAATTTAGGGTTAGGAACAAGTCACTTATTTTTAGATGAGTTGCTATAAGTCACTATTTATATAATATAGTCACTTTTTCTATTTTATTTAAAATTATTTCACAAGATTCACCAGTAAGAGAAAAATTTATCAAGTTGCGAACAAATTGTTACTAACTAAGTAAACACTGATTATTTATATAATTAAATTGTAGAATGTTATTTCTAGATGCATAGTATAAAAATTATATCTACTTATTCTATTTTGTATTTTTACTTAACAGATAATTAAATCATTGATTATAATAACTTAAGTCCCGATTAGTATGAACTAAACAAGCTTAAAATAATATGCATTTACTAATTTATATCTAATATGATCTTGAAATGTTTAAGAAATATGATCTTATCTAATGTGTAGGAACTTTTATGTAAATATTAATTTTTCTATACTAATTAATTTCAATTGATTGAATTTGGTGTACAAAAAAATTAAAAATAATTACGCGTTTAATAATAATCACAATCAGGCCGCATGAACAATGGTGAGTAGTGACGAAAAAAATTAAACCCATATAGTTTAAATCAGAGTGCCGCTCAATGCTTGTTGCACGCCGCTCACTGCTCGCCAATGTACACGTGGCCTAAGTTATGAAAATATATTCAAATTTTTTTTAACTATTCAAAATACTATTTTTATAACAGAATATATATTTTTATTTGATTTTTTATGAAACATAAATTAAACAATATTGAAATAATATATTTATTTGCTAGTATAATCATTATAATGTAAATTTTTGGTTACTATAGGTGGAGGCCATTTTGTTTTTGGAATTTATATCACTTTTTCCACTATTTTTATATATGCTGACTGTTCCTTACCCTGCAAAATGTATTTTATTCAAATTTCATATTTACTATTATTATTATTATTATTATTATTATTTTTTCATATTTAGGAAAGCCAGCTGGTTATGATCGTGTTCGTAATGCAGAGATTGGCATTAAAAATGTTACATTACATGTACTAGATGAAGCGTACACGACTGAACATTGGCTTGTCCGTATATACAGGGTAAAAGACTATGATAATCGAGGGGGTAAAATGAAGCCAAATAAAGTATCAACTTACTATGAACAATGATCAATTATTATAAGATATTTAACGAACAATAATATGAACAAATTATTCAAATTTTAAAAGCCTTGTGTTCTTTCCATATTATTTTTAATGTTTTGTAAGATGTTGGTTATAATTATTATAAAATATTATTTTGATTATTATTAGTTTTTTTTTTATCTTTTAAAAATGATATATTTTGATCGCTCAATGATTAATGCGCTTGAATGAAATTATGTATACATCGAAACCCTATTTTTGTTAGTGAATTTTTTTCTTTTTTTTTAATTAAATTTTCTGTATTATTTTAAATCATACCAGTTATATTTCTTATTTATTTATTTATTTACTGTTTTATCTAAAGTATAATAAAACTTATTCATTTCTAATAAGCAGACTTGTTTTACATTAGTTGATAATTTTTCAACCCATTTTTGTTATGACCTGATGTAGTTTCTTATTGTTTTTAATAGTACCAATGTTTAATTGCATTTACCGAGACTAAATATAATTTGTATATTTCTAGACTCGATAATAAATTAATCAACGCAATATGTATTCAGTAAATAATTTATTGTATTATTAATTTATTTAAACAATTAATAACTTCTATGAGTATTAATAGTTATAATAGTATTACAAAAAAGCTGTGCATACTTTGCACCCTGGGTATATAATCACATTCTGTCCAAAATTCATCGCTCAGAATTTAAAATAGAGTATAATGTAATGAGTTCCTTAAAATTTAAATGATAATACAGTTGAATTAAAATTATTTATACTTCTAAAATACTATTGTGACCAGGTTTAAATTAGTTAAATTGCATTTTTGCTCGTAACAACAGTGTATGCTTGAGTTTTAAATGATAGAAATATGTGTTTTACAAAATTTAATAAGGTGAAATTAAATATTTACTAATTTAAAGATAAATAATGATTTTGATATGTTTAATGATTGTTAAAAAGGTGGATTAGATAGATGGGTAGTTTTGTAGATAGTATAATTTAATCTTTTCATTATTTTATTGATTATTTGATTAAAATTTATGGTCCACTTTCCAAAAATAATTATGATAAGTCATGATAATAATTATGATCTTCAAGTCACGTGTAGAAAATTATATCTATGAAAAATGATTATGTATAAGTGCACATTCTGTTTAGTGATAACACTTAAAGATTCAATATTAAGTAAAAATGAAATTTATTTATTTAACTTGCACATTAAATAAATCTTAATTTGTGATTGTTATACCAGTTAACCAAATTTTGTTTTAATCATAAGATTTTCAATTTCTCATTATTACCTTGTAGGTAGCTACATTTATAAATAAATACAAATGTATTAAAATATATAATTTACATGTTTTGAAATCACATTAATCTACTTTGATCAATCTGATAATTATTTTTCAGAATCAAATTTTTATGTATTTTGTTTCCTGAACAACATGAAATTTTATGGTTACAAATAGTATTGCAGTGACATTTCGCAGTATGTTTATGTCAAAATTATTGATGAATATATTTTTTTTTAAATGTTCAGCTAATTTGGAGTGTTAAGTTTCACACCGCAGTAGAGAATGGTAAAATTTCCAAAATTTATGTACAGTTATATGGTTGATTAACGATGGCTGATGAGTAATTTACCTTGGGTATTTTAATTGCAATTTGGTTTTATTATTCGTAACCTCGTTGTCTTTTACTTTATAGCATAAACAATGGTATTTATAATTTTTTAACACTTTTTTGATTTGTAATTTTTTAACGCTTTAGTATATTTCGCATGTAATTGGGAGTGTTTGGTTATGCAATGAACATTGGTTAACACTTTTTATCTATTATAACCTTACTAATTTTAATACATTATTGGTTGTCTAATTGCTATAAATTGTACTCAGTTAAAATATCTACAAAATTATGCCAGGTACCAAAATATTCACAATATAATGTCCGACTAGTTTATATGTCCAAAAAATAGTTCAACTATATTAAAATTCCCAAATTTAAATAATTTAGATGTTGGATGTCAAAAAATATTTAAAAGAAATAATAATTATAAACAACAAAAATATTTTTTAAAGCTTTTATTTTATTTACCATTATGTTTAAATCAATTGATAATTTAAGATGAAAAACAATCAAACTTAAGTATACTAGACAACGTTCTTAGTTTTAGAATCATAATCACTTGAACAATGACTTCCAATACTTGCTTGATTCGTTTGTTATTTGTGACTAATGGAAACCTTTTGAATGTATGGAGTACCTGGACATTAAATTCTGGTCATGTTTTGGATGTTTTAAGCAGATGTTAGCACAAGATTTGACCTTGTCTACCTAATCGACAATACAGAAAAGCAATGTTTAGAACTCATGGTATTCAAACAACATTTAGAGCTCAAATAGATTACCAAAATCAAGAAAAAAAAGACATTCTCGATCAGTGGCATATATAGAATCTAATATCGGAAAGGTTATAAAATAAGAATAGATTCATTAATATTTAGAATCAACTTTATTTCAAAATAAGAGTCTCACCCTACAAGTCTTCTCACGTAAGAACGTAAAAAAACCAACTAGTCTTATATCGATAATTTAACTGCCTCTGAAGCTATCGTCAATAAGACCATAGTCGTCATTTATGTATTATTATCTAGTTTTATAAAAATCCATTCCATAATAATAATACGAAGATACAGACACAGATATCTCATGCACTGTATTTGCATGTTAAATAAAATATTATTTTAAGCTACAATTAATTATATTTGTTCATATTTACACCAGCTGTAATCTATTTTTTTCCAATGTGCACTGTTGGGATATAGATTTAATGAATTCCCACTTGTATCCTGATCAACCATATATTTCGGCAAAGGTTTTAACCCCCAAAACCCTCTTCTAAATACGCTGCTGTTCTGTACTGTTCTACTGTATATATAGATCACACAATGTGTGTGTGTGTATATATATAAATATTTGTGATAAATGATCTAACAAAGTAGTTATGGGAATTTTAGTTTTAGATCTTTTCAATATAATCATAACTTTAGTTATAACTTCTCTTTGTCTGAAGATATATTACCAAAACCGTATGTCATGCCCTTTAAAAATGTTCTTTTAAAATCAGTGGTTTCCAACGTGGACGCTACCGCCGCTTCATGGGCACTTTTAAAGTTTTACTATAGGTTGGCGCTAATGCTATGGGAGGCAATTTAAACTACATTTACAATCACTGATAGTGGT
The DNA here is from genome assembly GCA_025469315.1 of Stegophylla sp. TES_Ste_2020. NCBI lineage: Eukaryota > Metazoa > Arthropoda > Insecta > Hemiptera > Aphididae > Stegophylla > Stegophylla sp. TES_Ste_2020. The sequence goes on along the minus strand of JAIPRM010002060.1, from coordinate 6,183 downwards.
ACCAAAATATGTAATATTATACAGATTTGTATTGCAGGCATGTAGAATGTTAGAATGTTTATGTAGTCTAGAAATATGTGAAAAGTGGAGAATTAAGACCGATGCATCTGTTGAATGAGATTAGTTCATTAATGGAAAATCACCAACCTCAAGCAGTCATTAATCACCATAGGCTCAACTAAGCGGTGCTATAGGACCCCAAATTTAAAATGAGCACCCCCCGAGTTTATAGAAAATACAATAAAATTTGGTACTTTTTATGATCTTTCTATTATGAAATTGATAAAATTTTTATGTAGTATTCGCATGACTAATTTTGACTAATTGATGAAAGTTTCAAGTTCCTTGCTCTATTATTTTAGATTCTGATTTTAGACAATTTTTGGAAAAACTCCTAAAAATTTAACAAAAATGTCTTAAAAACTATTCTTTATTTATCCAAACTTTGTGAAAATTTAAAAATAGATATACTATAACATGAAAAATATTTTTGTAAAAGAAAATTTTTAATACCCGTATGAAAATTCCTTATCAAACATTTTTATTTCTTTTCTCAATTAATAGTGGAATAAAAAAACTGGCCGAGTAAAATTTTTATTTCTTTTGTAATAATAATGAATGAAATATAATTTTTATGCAAAATTGTGTCGAATAAACTGAAGCTCCGCCAAAATTATTTTATTGCAGATATGATTTATCGTTTTCCACCAAGTCCCACCCTGTTACCTAACCCAACCTAATCTAACCATGGTATGTCGTTTGTGCATCGTACGTTCTAACAATATTGCAAGCAATAACAAGTGACATAGGTAATAAGTTTTGATTAAAATATATAAATATTACAGTTGATGTTGGCAAAACATGGTGAAATATTATAATGTACTATATTCTTGGTTATTATTACCCAGCGTAAAAAAGTTGCATGCAGAGAATGATTAAAATATTTTTCAAACTCATCCCTTCCTTTATATCAAGACGTCTTGTCGAATCAGAACAACCAGAAAACCTCCTTATCTAACTACAACCAAACTCACCGAAAAGCAGCACGACGGTATAACTGAATGGAAGAACTCTAGCATTGATAACTACAGCCTGATTAAAAGTCTGAATATCCCAGTCCCTGACAACATTTAGCTCATCATGAGTGGGTAACACTTAATCGTCTACGTACACACTGCATGGTCGCTCCGGAGAGATGCTACATAAATGGAAAATAAGAGATCGTCCAGACTCCCAAGTGCAGCCACCCATTACAGACTATTTCCAATATAATAAGTAGGGCTCGGAAGTTGTAGGAGCTAAAAAAGACAAAATATGTACGAAAAAGTTGTAAAATATGCATTAAAAATGTTAAATATGCAAAAAAATTATTCTAAATTCCAAAAATAAAATACATCAGATGTTGCTATAATAAATTGATAATATATGTAAAAACTATTTATAACTGAGAAAAAAATTATATCTGGTTGACATTTTTGACATCTTATTGAGCTGAAAATAAAATTAAAAATAATTTTTCAGTATTTTTAAATTATGAAAAAAATACATGTTTTCGAATACCTTTTAAGTTATTGCATTGAACCACCAATACTTTTTTCAAAATTGAAAAAAATCAATTTTTTTAGAAAAATATGAAATATGCGTATAAAACCAATGAAATATGCACTTTTTTAACTAAAATTGATAATATATTATGCAAAATATGCATTTTTAATTTTCAATTTTTAACTCGCCATTGTACTTGTATACTTCAGATTTCTAGCTAGGTCTGCTATAAATTGAGAGCATACAGAGCAATATGCAATTCCTACAACTTCCGAGCCCTAATAATAAGTGATTGTTCTCTGCGCGAGACAGTGGGATAACTCCACGAAGCTATCGACAACGCAGTCAAACGGATAAAGACACTTAACATCCACCAACTCAAGACTCCTTAACTGATGAAAACATGAAAAAGTTACCTATAACATTTATTTTAAAGTTTAATATTGTTTTATTATTTTGTGAATTTTATATCGGCTGTATCTAATTTGCAATACTTTGTATCCAAAATTTTTTTTTTAAATTTTCAAAATTTTCTTGTGCCAAAATATTTGTCATATAATTGTCTATCTATGTTTAAATTTTCATAAAGCTTGGATCAAATAATAATGGTTTCTGAATCTTTTTTGTCAAATTTTGGGAGGTTCCCCCTCTCTCTCTCGAAAAAAAATGATAATAATAAAAAGTAAAGTAAAGTATAGACAGTATTTAAATAAATTAAATTTTATTTAAAAAAAAAAGTAAACTATATTTTAGGAATGCGTTGAATTAGAAAAATATTCTATTTAAGTACAAATATCGTGCAGGATTGATTTTTTTTTCTTTCATTAAAAAACGAATATTGCAACGAATGACTCTTAGATTAAGATGGTTTTAATTTTATAACCGAGTAGGAGGCGGTACTTGTCACGGGCACCGTATTGTTTTCAGAGTTTTCGGTGAGACGACGTTTCTTATTTTTGAACCCCTCGAAAAATACGCTCAGGTACAGTGTGAGGTACGCCACCGTGACGGATCGCGAAATAACGAGCGTGACCGCATTGCCACAGGCTTCGGCTTTTGCTTTGTACGCATGTGGAGTGGGATTTCGTCAACTGTGTTACAATTAAAAACAAAAACAAAAAAAAAAAAAAAGCCGGTAGGTACGATGGTTGTTCTTATCGTCGTCGCTTTCTGTACTGTAGACCAGTGTTTCCCAATTAGGGGGGCGCGCCCCCTTAGGGAGGCGTGAACAATTTGCTGGGCAGGCGTAAGCAGTCATCAAAAAGTAACATTTTTAAGTAGTGTAGAGAAAAATTAAAAAAAAACGACCGTTATTGGGTATCGATAAAAGATTGCAATCGGTGTTTAGTCGCTAAACATAACTTATTATTATTATTTTATACTAATTTATTTCTACAATATTATTATTCATATTCATTGATTAATATGTTATATTATTTACTGTTATTCATATATTATAATTATTATCATCAATGAAAAAGTTATCATTCCGAATATTGTGTAGTTTATTCGTAAAGTATACAAAAAAAGTGATAAAATTTTTTTCATTTATAGGAGAGGGGAGGCGCAAGAATTTTGAAAATCTATAAAAGGGGGCGTAGAATAGAAAAGGTTGGGAACCACTGCTGTAGACGAACGAGAGATATAATTGTCGGTGCAAGTGTTTTATGTGGCCAGCGCGCAGACCGTTTTAGATCCTGAGTGGAGCGAAGGTGCTCTAGTGCTGTTTTACAATGATGATTATTTATTTATTTTTATATTGTTATAAAATAAAACATTGTCACAACTTATTGCAATGACAAAATCAATATTTAGTAGTATTTTTTATAATATTTATGATGATATTATAGTCTGAGAGAGTTTCAAAAACTAACAAATTTAAAGCCAGTTTTTGAAAAAAATTCGGCAAGGGGGGAAGGGCTCCCTTTCAACAGCGAGTATTCCTTACCACTCAGTAGGTCTTAACCACACACCAGTTAAAAAGCTGAAATGACGCTCTTGCCCCATGACCTAGCTCAGACCCCTTCCTCTGACCAAATACCCATCCTACCACTACCTTACCTATCCCGTAACCATGGCAACCATAATAATCGCGACAACAGTAGTAACCACGGCAACCTTGGTAACCATGGTAACGTGATCACTGAACTCTCGGAATCGTTTTATCGAAGAAACGATTTATCATTTCTTTAAAATTTAATACACGCGCACCAAAAATATCTGCCCACCGGAAAAGCGAATAGTATATCCACGGTGCTAAGTCTGTCCCGCCTTTTTAGTTTTAATTTAGGTAGGTTTTTTTTTTTTGAATTTCGAAAGGTACGCCGAGAATTTAGAAAAATGTTTTGTTACCGTCCTGAGGTAATCTTTAAAAAATGTCTTATCAAACTCATTTTCGGACTCTAGTGTTCTTGGATTATATTTTACCACACCCGGCACGATTTTGACCGGGACACATTGGGGTACTGCAGGGTTTATATCGAAGGGCCGGCCGTGGTGTAGGGGTTGAGAACCCATTGCACGTCACGCATAAAAACTCGTCGGCTTAACAGTAAAATTATTGGGCGCGCGCGTTCCTATACGCGATTCCCGTGCGTTTTCCTCCTCTCCAGCGATGACATCGTATTGTATACAATCGTTACCGTATTATTATATTATAACGCTGCTACGGGAATTACACGGTGTATGTGTGTGTGTGTGTGTGTGTGTGTATATATTTACATATATATATATATAGGTATATTGTATTACATTGTAAACGAATACGCGCGTAGTATTGTGCGTAAGCATAGAGGTAACAAAGTTTTAGGGTCGGTTTTAACCCCCCCCCTCCCCACCAATCACCGACTCTGGAATACAAACTGGATCGCATGGTATATAAATCAGTATTGTGTGTACGCGTATAATACAGCTCGGCCAGATTATAAAAATTCAAAACACGAGACGAAATCGAAAAAAAAAAGTGGACGTCGCTTACGGCAAACTCACCGTGGGATAAAAACATAATCGTTGAAATAATTCCGAAATTAAATACTATACTGAGTAGAGCAATACTAAATTTGAAAAAAATTGGCTCGTTTTTTTTTTTTTTTTTTTTACACATTTGATTCAATTCCAAAAATTGTTTGATTACAATAGCTAGTACGTATTGATATATCAGACGTTTGTTTTCTCGACCATGATCACATTATATGCGGTTCTGTCACATGCGTTATTTTCGCATTCGTGCAGTAATGGGTGGGGGTGCCCTGTAATTAGTGCCCCGTGATAATGAACCAGTTCTTATCAACGCTTTTAGTTTATCCGGAAACTCATTTTAACATATTTTTAAAAAATATACCAGATACAAGATACTTTTTCGTTGCCTTTTTAGATTCGAGACAATTTTTTTAATTTTTTCAAAATAATGTCTATGAAGTCGGTAAATTATTAAAACGTGTAATATTGCAATATTGTTTATTGTCAGCTGAGAAGAAAAAAAAATCACGTCAAACAATAAAATTATATCAACGAATATCAAAAAATCAATGCATTATGTATAAACAGCTCAAATAATGGACGGATAAATAAATCAGACTGTTCAAAGCTTATCGTCAAAGAACATACGATAATATTCTAATCAATACGCGAGTGAATAATTCAATTTGGTTTGTTACTCTGTACCTATATTGAAAAATTAGTTTTATTACTCTTTTTTTACACGATTTTGTGATTCTTTCAGTCAATTGTGGAAAATAAACATAAGATGAATTTAAAAACGTATTCACATCAATTTTACTAACTGTTCGTTATTATATCGTTTTCTTATTTATTATTATTATTATTTTTTTAACAACAAAATATGTATGTTCATTTACTTTTTTAAGAAAGTCAAAAAAAAGACACAAAACGTATATCTATAAATACGAGATGCAATTTATAAAATACATCAAAAGGTATAAGAAAAATAAACGCATCCAACATACTGCTTATGCCCCCGCGTGTAGGACTGCGCGCGATCGTTTAAAGCAGTGTCTCCCAAACTCTTTTCACGCAACGCTCCTTTTAATGTTTAAAATCTCTCACCGCCCCCCTTGAATTAAATTTTGTTTTTAATTAGGTTAGGTTAGGTTAGGTTAGGTTAACCTAATATATTTTTAAAGTCAAATAAAGCTATTAGCATCAATACAAATATTTCCGGTCAGATAAAAAGTAATAAATCATATAAAACGTGTATTTATTATTAATTATGACTAGGGTGCGGATTTGTATGTATTTACATATTTGTCATAAGTGATGGTAAATGAATGATTCTTCTATATAAATATGTTTCAGGACTAACTTATTATTTGAAGCTACGGTTGATATTACATATTTTTACATAATATTTGAACTTTATTACATATTTTTACAAATTTACTTATATTACATATTATTTTTGTTAAATATTCAGCTATTTACAACATTAATACTATATAGCTGTTTTATATTATGTGTTATCTTCTCTGTGTGCTAATAATAGTTACGAGTTGGACTTTCCATAGTCCACATCACGCGATTATATAATTTATGGCTAAAAATATCTAGGTATTTAATCATGACAAAGCTTAATATTGTACATTTTATGTGATCGTTATTGGCGTAATCGCGTATTATTGT
>JAIPRM010002059.1:0-32805 GCA_025469315.1 Stegophylla sp. TES_Ste_2020 | reverse complement strand
AAAACAAAGTTACAAATTATAAATCTAAATACGCGATATATTAATATAGAGTATAGAGTTTAGGGTGCCTCAGAATTTTTTGAAAATACATGGGGTGCCGTGAGTCAAAAAAGGTTGGGAACCTCTGCGTTAACTAGTTAACTAATGATGAAATTGATTTTAGTCGTTACTCTAAAATCAAAAATATTAGATACTCGAAATATTCACACAATATTAACAGAAAAGTTATGTATAGTAAAAATATTTTCTAACAAATTTAATTTCTTTTGCCTTTTGGGATAAATGTAAAGTTTTGAAAATATTGCACAAATAACTTGCTTTTTGCAAGTGTTTTCTAATAAAAATTTTAATTTTTAACATTATGAGCTGAAAATAATAAAAATAAAAAAAAAAGAACTCTCATATATTTTTTGTTTAATGTGCCTAAAAATTTTGCTCGAAAATGGTTATTACATTTATTTTTGAAAATACTTAAAAATAGAATTTGTATGAAACTTATTTTTTCAGTCAAAAGCTCATTAATCTAACTTTTATACTTAATATATTTTTTTTTAACAAAATATTTTTCCCTTGACCAAATTTTCTTAAAGGTTGGCAAAATGAATGATAAAATTACAACTCAAGTTAATCGAATAAATTCCAGATTGGTTGTTGTAATTATTTCTTAACACATCCAATTATCATTTTCGTGGTGGAAAATTTTATAATTTAATTACATTATATATGAACTTACACATGAGTTGACGGCTTTGCTTATATAAAATTAATGATCAAACCAGTAGAATAAATTTTAGATTCTAAACGAAGTGAAGAAGCTTATATTTTTACAATGATGTTTATTTTTTTTTCTTTCTCTGTAAACACTTTTTCATATAGAAAAACTTGTCCAAAAGTTTCGATCAGTACACAGGCGCGTAGCCAGGATTTTCTCATGAGGAGGGTTCACATATTTTTTTGTAAACTTACCGGTATTTATTTCAATCTATACAACCTATATTTTTTCTATAATTTCACGAAATATCAATTTCTTTTTATGAATGTACGACATACCAAAAAAATAAAAAGTAAGAAACGTAATAAAAATTATATTTTCTATAAATTTTAATATTTTATATTACCTTATATATACATGTGCATATGAATGACTGAGTTTCATATTTTATACTGTATTTATCAATATATAGATTTAAAAATACTGCACATTTTTGTATTTAAATTTAGTTTTATAATATCTATCTACTTATTTTTTATTTACTTTCACGAAGTCTTTTAAAAAAAACTCAAAAATAATATTCCATAAATTACAAAATACAAATTTTACTACTTTACCATATTTTTATTATTAAAGAGCAGAGATAAAATAAATTTTGAATGTTCTGATAAAAAAAATTCCTGCGTAAAAAAACATTTTGACCGAAAAGATTATAGTGAAAAACTAAAACAAATGTTATTATTAAGTCTGAAGTTGTTTAAATCTAAAAATTTTTCTATACTTCTATTTTTTCAAGGGTGCTGAGAATCTCATGGGTTACGCTCATCAGCTACGCCCCTGACTGTACAGATCCAAAAACACACCCAAATGGTACTTTAGAGGTCATTGTTCGAATTTCTCAATACTTTTTTCAAAAACACGGAAAATCTGACAAAAAATTAACAAAAAACGGGAAAATATGCAGTTACCGGAATTTCTGTAAAATTGAAAATTTCTTTTTAACATAACTTCTAAAATAATGCAGCTAGTAACTTGAAACTTTCACAAACTACTAAAATTGGTCACGATAACATTTCATAAAAATTTCAGAAAGATTATATCAATTTTGAGTTAAGTACAACATTTTGAAAATTTCGGAAATTTCTCATTCTTTGTTAGTTTTTATATAATAAAATTTTTAATTTTTGATAGTAATACATAAAAAGTTAATATGATCTCACTAACATATATGTCTAATTGATCTAAAAAAATCTCGAAAATCGTTAGTCAACTTTTTTCTCTATAACCGTTTGAAGTTAGGATCTTGACGAAATTCATTAATTCTACCTAAAATTACACACTTTAACGTACATAAAAGGAAATTGAACACACTGATTTTTTTGAAACTTGGTGCTTACATAAAGAAATTCATTGCAAATACTTTGGTGTCATAAAATTTTGAGCGAACAAATAATTCATCATTTTACAAAGGTTTGATTAAAAAAAAAATGGATAAAATACGGACAAAGATAGGTATTGTTTTCGCTATTATGTATTTTTTGACGCTATTAAATACGATTATACCGTCAGTCCTTCGCCGCCACGGCTATAGATACTATCTATAGCTGCGATCGTCGTCAAAATATGTTATTCATAAGTTATCGCGTACTATTTTCCCCCAAAGTAATTGATTTATTATTTATAGATTTTGGCGATTGTGTTTATAAAGTAATAAAATTAGTGTTAACATATTTATTAATAAATTGTCACATACTATTCAGAGCATATAATAACATTCACCAATAAAATTAATTATTTTATTTATTTAACTATCGAGCCTTGATGATGCTCATATTTAGGCATATAATATAATATAATAATTTAGGTGCATATAATACGTCACTTTATCACACTAATGGTTTACAAATTTCACTCTATATTACATTGTACAGTGCTTGTCGTATTGCCATAGTTTGGTTTTATAGTGGAGCATGCGCGAAAACTTATACGTTTTTTATATTATTCACTTCCTTCGTTCAGAATCGTTTTATTGAAGAAATTATTTATCGTTTCTCTAAAATTCAATCCACCCGTCAAGAGTATCCCACCCGACGTGCAAAACAGATTCCGACGTGCAAAACACCCCGACGAGCAAAGTACAAATTTTTTAAATTTTTTTTCTCTGTACACTTTTTCGTATGGATCTAATTATCCAAAAGTCTTGATCAGTAACTTTTTGAAACTGGATTTTTAACTTAGAGTGGTAAATTTTTTAATTTCTCAATTATTCAGTTTTTTCTTTTTTTTTTTGTGAGGGGAGGAATAACCCAAATTTGATAAAAATGACTCTGAAACCATAATTTTTTGATCCGAGTTTTATGAAAATTTAAACTTAGATGAACAATAAAATGAGAAACATTTTGGTGCAAGAAAATTTCGAAAATGTGAAAAAGATAATGAAAAATATATTTTTAGACCATACTTTGAATAAAATCATGAGATACCTACATATAGGTAAATAACGAAAACTCCTTTAAACATTTTCTTTTTTTTTTTTTATAATCCAAACTTTATGAAAATTTAAGTATAGATAAACAATGATATTGAAAATATTTTGGTGAACGAAAATTATTAAAATGTGAAGACGTCTGGAAATTATTTGTCCACTTTTTTTTCCTGTTCTCAGTTAATATCGGGTTATAAAATTGGTTGGGTACAAAATTTTTTTTATTTTTTATTATTGATAAACTTTATAATTTTTAAGTAAAATTGTCTCATATTATATGAACTGAACCTCCACTTAGAAACGTCTTTTTGAAGAAATAATTTATCATTTCTTAAAAATTTAGCATACCCACCAAATCCCATTCGTGGAGCGAAAAAACACATGGTGCTAAGTGCGTTCGGCTTTTTATTATTTTAAATTAACTTGACAAGTTTAAAAAAAACTGGTGAAATTATCCGAGCTTACCTATCATGTGCGTACAATAAGTCGTCATGTCCAAAGAGAATATTTATATTGCGTTAATATTTATTTCATATATTACATGTTATGAAACTATGTATTGCACTTTATTATTTATCGAAATCAATAACGTAAATCGTCCTTTACACAGTCGGGTTTCGTACGCATTATGAGCTTATATCACGTAATTTCAACAACACTCATCTAATATAATACCTATCTATTGAAGATGACACATTTAGATAGTACGTTACAAATTTTTATTTATCACACGAAATCAACTCAATTTACAAGTCTAGAAATCTGCTGATTTTTCCGGTTCTAAGTGGAGCAAAGAAGCTAGTGGTTTTACAATGACTTTTTTTCATTTTTTCATTTTATACATTTTTTCTACTCAATAAAGTTAAGTACATGTAGCATAAGTCTCTAGTAGATAATTCGAATTTCGTGATACTATATAGAAGTTATTTTTCGAAATTCTCAAGAGTTTTTTAAAAACTAACTAAATAAAGGTAAAACTAAAAAAAAAAATACGCAGTTTAATTGAATTTAAAGTGTAAAATAGACGAAAATATAACGATTTCTTTGTGTCATAACTCATAACTAAGGCTAGGAAGTTATTGCATTTGCATGGTTTTTGTGAGCAATTAGATTTATTACTAGGTAAGCTAGAAATTAATTTCATGACACTACGTAATAAATATTAAAAGTTTATAGTGCATATTTTTGCATATATTTGGTGATTTTGTAGTTTTAAGAGCGTATTTCTTAATTTTATAACTTTTTAAAGCATATTTGATGATAAAATTTGAAATTTGGTAATAAAAAAACAAAATTAATTCATTTTAAAGTTTTCATTGGATATTAAATGTATTATTGTACTTACTCTGTGTTTCAAATCCCTTTTTATGAACATTAGAAACATAAAAAAAAATATAAAAAATGATGTACTTAGTTTTTCAAAGAATAAAAATTGCTAATGGTTAATAATTTACAATCTTTTAACTTTGAAAATAATTTTAAATATATTTAGAGGTTCAATGCAACAATTTTTAAGGTAATATTAAAGTTAAACTTAAATGAATTAAATTAAAATACATTTTAGTAGGTACTTAACGGTTTTTTTTATTTTTATTTAGGTTTTTCAAATATATATATAATTTAATGGAAAAATTTTAAAAGAAAATTAATTTAATTCATGAAACGTTTTTCAAGCAATTATTTTATTTTGTATATTTATTTCTGGAAATATTAGTTGATTTTAAATTTTTTATCATACTCTTTTGAGATTATCTAAGAAGCTTCATTAAATCCTCCTACTTAAGAGTATTTAGTATAGGCATTGCATTATAAAATACTTGTAGGTAATTATGAAAATTTTGTTTGACAAAAAAAAAAAAAAAAAAAAGCGCATATTTTTAGAGCATAATTGTACTTCTTTAAGCGCATAAGTGCATGCATATCTAGTACTTTTTAAGAGCATTAAGTTCCGAGCTCTATTCATAACATTATAATATTTTTAATTTAAATACAACTTTTTGTTGTTGTTATGTTTTTCTATTTACATAAAAAATGTTCATAGAGATCAGCTAAAACCTGAAATCTAGCCTCTGGATGAATTTATATTTCAAAATAATATACTTAATTCATTTATGACATTTATTTATAATTAGAAACTCTCTAAATATGAAATATTATAGATTTATTAGTATTATTTTTTCATAAAAATTCAATTTATTGCTCTAAGGATTAAATATTTTATACAATTATACAGGGCCGAATTTAAGCAGTGGCTGAGGGGCTGGAAGACATAGGCCCCTACATAAAATGAACCCCACCCCTCCCCCCCCAAAAAAATAACTTGCGTACCATAAGAAAATAATTTAATTTATTGGTCCTTTTTAGATTTTTAATCTATCACTTTACTGTTCACTTTGAGTTCATGTCTCTTGGTATTTAGTACACTTTGTGAATTACTGTTATTAACGGCGATCTTGACTTTGGACGTACTTGAACAGTTGAACAAAGATTATCTTATCATAAATATCGAGAATATGCTTATAGTACCTTTATATCTGAATTTGCACTTACTTGTTACACGTCAAGAGCTTAGAAATAATATAATAAAATTTTGAATTTTTATAATATAAATTTTGAAGACATAACAATTAAAAGGTATTGTCGAAGAAAAGAAAAATGGTTACTAATAAATATTTGATCTATTTCACGACTAGAATAATAAAACATTAAGTAAAAATACTGTATGAATTTAACTAAGAATCTATAATTATGTGTAATTACTTAATTAAAGTATTAATATTTTAGATTTTAGATTTGTTGATTTATAATACAATATAAATCTTTGAGAAATAATATATTAGACATATCCTATCCATATATAAAATAATTAACAATTTCAACAAAACACTTCGTTGTGTTTGTGTTTTTATTAACATAATATTCAGTGACTCGCGTTACTTTAAATAATCTATTCAATGTAGTTATAATTGGTCTAGTACTATTATATTTGTCATAATAATTTAATACATTGACGTAAAAATAGTTTACATTACATGTTATTTAAAAATAAAAAAAAATAAAAATACACACATTTTTCATAAGTTATAGAATCTTTCAAAAGCTACTGAATAATTAGGGGTCATCTTCGAAAAGTACGATATCTGAAAGAGAAATGTCTCTCGCTCCATAAATGTCAATTTCAGTGACCAAATGCAATAAAATAGAACAGTTCGCTCCCTCGCGTTAAACCTTAAAATATTCCGAAGGGATTCACGTACTAGCATACACCCTGATCGAGTTGAAAAAGGCCGATATCGTGAAATAAATGTGGTGACGCAAAAACTTTAGATAAAAAGGATTTACAGAGTTCAACTTGCGCATACCGGTCAAACGTTAAACAACATTAACATTTCACATAATTTACAGAAATAACGCATATATTTACGAGTCTTGTAGATTTTACGCGTTTCAATTTGTTTAGAACGGTCTATCAGAATATTATGTAACATACTTAATAAATATCAGTTATAGAACCGAATTCATAAACAGCAATATAATGTCATATCAATGGTAATTCAACAAAATACATATGCAAATAATGAAGCAGACATTCAAAAGGTGACGATAAATCAAACGACCTATAAATTTACTATATTGAGCAAATATAATGCAATATTGAGCACTAATGTAAGTGACACTAAGCTTAATTAAATGTTATGTTTATGAATTGTAGCATTGAAACGAATAAACATATAAAAAAAAAAATAATAATAAACAACAAATGACACTGCAGATACGAAATTGACTATATCTATTTTTAACAATATATAATTAAAAGTAGCATTTTTATTATAAAATCCGTAAAGACGGTGAAAATGATTCAATTATAAATAATTGATGATTTAAATTTTATTTTTACAACAGAACGTAAGACGCTATGAATAATTTAAAATATTGATCTATTTTATTAACCAAACGAGCTGAAAAGAGTTCCAATGAATGGATTTTTATTCTGGTATTTTTTATTGATGTAACAAAAATAAATAAATAACAATTAGCACATTTTTTCTTTGTACTTACTGCATGCACACGATTTTATAAAGTAATTTCTAATTTTAAAATTAATGTGCCAATATTATAATCAACCACATAATTTTATTAATATTATCATGGTTTAAATTTACTACTATAATCATACATCGTATGTATATTGTATAATGAAATGTTCAAATGAATTATCAAATTTCTAACAACGTACATCACTTAAAACGAATTGCCAAAAAGCACAGCATAATATTTAATTTACATTATAATAAAAATGAATTATTTCATACATTTTAATATTCAATCAATAATAACAATCATTAATCATTGCACACATTATAATCATGTTTATAAAAAATGAATATTGTGCAGATTTAAAATAAAAGACAAAAAAAATATGGTTTTTTGTTATTATTTTTATGTGAGTTCCTCGATATGGATTAGGTACTTCTAGGAAAATAATGTCTACTCATTTTCGGTGACGTAAACTACTGATATTCTTGGTATATTTTAAATTTCTGTAAATTATTTTTTGTGATTTTATTGATTGAGTTTTTAATCTAAACCCACGATTTGTATTCATTATTTAAAAATTTAATTCAATTTTTAACGTTTCTCAAGAACAATCCAATTGACTGTCATCGAAAAAATTAATGGTTAAATATATATATAATAATTTAATCAGATAATTTTGTTAAAAACTGTAAAATTTTAATTGATTATTTACGAGTTTTTGGTACTTAATAAAAGTTATACGAATAATATGGGTTTACGAATTTGTATTTCTTTTCAGAAAAGTCAGCATAAGTCAACAACTAACTAAATATGTATCAAAAACATTGAAAATGTCGAGAATTAATTAAAAACATTTTTGTTTTCTGATTTTACCTTAACATTTTAAACATACATTATGTAGTGATAGCTACTTTCCAACAGCATTCAGAATCCTGTTAACAACGTGATAATTAACGATTTTCTTTTTTATGGTTAAATATTATACTGCTTAAATTGGCCAAATAAATGGTATAAACAACATTTAATAGTGATGCAGATCATTTAACAATTATTATAATTTAAATGAACTAGGGACTCTATGAATTCCTATTTTATTACTATACACTATACTATTTTCTATTCAGATCCATGCGCGAGATTTGTTCAAGGAAGGGGGGGAGATAAAGGATATAAAATACAACATAATATTAAAATATTAACTTTTAATGTATATTATTATTATTATTATTTTTATATCATGTAAAGTATTATTATATTTATCATATATTGTTTACAAAAACGTTATTTTTGTAATAAATTCACACGACGAGGTGTAGGGGAAAAAATGCATATAATAATTTAGGCAGATTAAATATTCATTTATAAGGTACACATACAAAATATTAAATAATCAACGGTCCTAACGAAATAGAAGTACGAAAATCCGATCGTCTATAGTCGATACAGGACTACGGAATGAATAAAATTACATCATAATATAAATACGCATGAATACAACCACAGCTGTACCTATAAATAAATCGGTTTATATAAAATATCAAAACACATAACCCTGATAACCGTATATTCATTGTCCATATCATGATTTTTATAATTATTAAGATCAGTTATTAAAGATGAATTAATGACTATCAATAATTAAGAAAGATAATGATTATTAATGATACCTTAAATATTATGTGAGAAATACTCATCGAGATAGAAATACTGGTATGTAAAGCAGTAGCTCCTTATTATTATCCTCTATAACCTCAAAATATTTTCATGTCTGTTCCTATATTATGTTAAGCTCAAATAACCGATCCATTCTTTAACAGCTACGGTTAAGATATATTAATCCGTCATTCATATCGAAAAATGCAGTTTGCTTTCTATCATTTGTATTACCATAAAAAAGGTTAAGTGCGTACGAATTGTAAGGTATAACTTATAAGCAAATAAAAATAAAAATGTATTATTGTTTTATTAATTATTATTGCATTAATTATCTATAAATCGGCGTGCGTAGAAAAATGTGAATAGAAAAAAAAAAAAATTAAATACAATAATAATAATATTACCTACTCTGAAACGTATCATCAATCTGATTAGGTTGAAATGACTGTTTGAAAAATGTATATACATTATTATATAATATACATAATATACTAGATAAATAATTCAACAAATAATATTTATTTATTCATTAATTTAATATGATTGCAATATCGTATTTCTAGACATCGGAATACATATTACATAAATATAAAATTAAAAACTAACGTAGATAGAAAAAAAAAGCCGTACCTCTAAAACCGATATAATTCATCACATATACTGCACACATACCCAATGCACAAACGTGAGGTATCTGCTACGATAAACACACAATCGCACACACGTGCGTGCGTTAACTGCAGAGGGCACCGGGTGTTTGCGGCCAATGTCCCTTCCGACCTCATCTCTCCTATGACGTGATAATTTGATTTCGTAATTTCACTCGGATGTGTGTCCCAGAGACTTCGTCTCGTCGGGTGACACCACTCGGCCACCCCCACACGCACACACGCTCACCTAAGTGAACGTTCGTACGTGAGCGCGTGCGCGTGTGCGTGTATGCTAGTAACATTCGGGCTCAATCAGACATTCGTAAGGAGAGAAGCTTTGATTAGGCTACACGTGCTCTCTCTCTCTCTCACTCTCTCTTTCTCTCTCTCTCTCTCTCTCTAGTAGTACTCGAGCAACTCCTCGGGAGTCCTTAGACATTCTAGATCTTGACTAATAATCAATTTTTCACGTTGATGCATGTACGGAGCGAGTTCGTCAGTCGGACAACACGGACAGACGATTACCTATCGGACGTTTTCCACAATCCGTTTTCTCGGAAGTACCATTTTCCCGAAAGACCATTTCATGAAAGTCGAAATCCCGAATCCATTTTCCCGGAAACTTTTTCACGAATGGTATTATTCACAAAAATTCCGAGATATACTAGATGCTAAGAAAAATGTATAATATATTAAAAAAATTGAAAAATTAATATTTTAAAAATAAGTATAAGAAAAAAATATTAAATTATTTTCTACCTAAATATTACAGTATGACGTTGTGAGCTATCGTTCTTAAAAAACCAAGCAAAATTTCTATCCAAAATATAAGATAACTAGAGTAATATGTATAATAATACGATGATAAAGTGGCATGTTCCGTGATTACAAGGTTGCACACACTTGCTTATGGCCTGTGGGTAAATACGGCAAATCATAATCAACCATTAATCCTATTTCGAAAATACGAAATAATGTGATTTTTATACAGTTTCATATACTGTAATACAGTGCATTTATATTTTATGAATTTGGGATTTTGGTTTTCCTGAAATGGTTTTTCGGAAAAATAATCATTCGGGAAAATGTCCGGATACCCGGGCAAACGGTTACTGTTGTCCATGGCCGTATTCAGGGTGATGGTTTTCTGGGTTCGACCCGCCCTATTAATTTTTTGAAAAATGTTTTATGTTAAGTTTAAAAATGCAAAAAAAAGTTTAAATTTTTACTTTTTACCGTAACATAAAAGTTTTCATATGTATCACGTTTGTTATAGATTCAACCTACCCTTCCCCCCTTAATTTCATTTTAGATACGGTCATGCTTATGGATTAAGTTTTTTTTCTGTTTTATTTTGTAAACAATTTTTTATATGACCTTCAATTTTTTTTTTTTTTTTGATACCTTAAAAATGGCTTTACAATACTAAATAAACGATCGTGTGTAGACTTCATTCAAGTATCATAGAACAAAATTGAAGACCTTTGGCAGTATAAAAAACATAAATTAATAATATGTATATATTACTCCATACCATTCATCTATACTAATATATAAAATGATAGCGTTTGTTCGTATGTTTGGGATAAACTCCGAAATTACATATTCAATTGTCATACAGTTTTTTTTTTTAATTAAAGAGGACATCACAGATAAGTTTTAGGCAAAAATTTGGTCTGATAAAGTTAATAAATAATTAATTTAAACAATATATATATACGATTATAAATAATATCCGTATCCAGGAAAAGGAGGATCGGATTATTTTACATTATATTTTATCGTCAATATGCAATTTATGGTTAAATTTCTTATTGAAAAAATAATTAAATAACTAAACTCCCTCTGAAAATTCATTCTAGATACATCCATTCTGTCATCACGACTCCACGGTCCGTGATTTCAGGGACCAGACTGGACTGAAAATCTTAACAAAGGACCGAAGTTGGACCGCACCGACCGAAAATTTTAACAGAGGACCAAATTCGGACCGGATCTACTGCCTTATGTTTTTTAAAAACCGGACCGGACTGAAAATGTAAAAAAAATATTTTTAGTGGACCGGGATCGGACCATCGGTCTAAACCTCAAAATTTTTAGACTATACAAATTTATGACTGGACCGAACCGGACCGGACTGAAATTTTATCATAGGACCGAATCGATTGCTCATTTTTTTTAGACTAGGCTATACTAAAAATTAAATTTAATCTGATAAAATGGAAAGTTTCTGTATTTGGTCGTCAAAAAAACCAAAAAGATAAGGAATCTTATTGCCCACGGAGGAAACATATATGTGTATATATATTATACTTATTGCGATAATATTATAATTCTAATAATGTTTCTATTTGGATGGGGGACATGGCGTCGCAGTGTCTCGGCGGCAGCACAATTCCACAACGAAAATTATAATTACTTATTATTAATACCGACAACCGCATTGAGCCTCCATTCGTGATAAAAATATATACGAAGTAAACAAACCGTTAGCGGTAAAATATTGTTTCCCATAATATTATGTTATTAATTCTATAAGTAATTCCACTAAAAATATAATTCAGTAATTAAAATAGAAGAAACGAACCACCAAACCGGGACCGAACCAACTGGACCGGACCGGACTGAACTAACATTATTACTTCCGGACCAGGCCAAACTGATAATTTTTTATTTGCTCAGACTGGACCGGACCAAAATGATTATAGTTTGAACCAGAACCGGACTGAAATTCATCATGGAAAAAATGGAATCGAACTGAACCAATCCTTCAGTATTTTTAATACGTTTGGACCGAACCGGACCGGACCATGGTCCAGTCCGGTCCGAACCGAACTGATGTAGACCGGACCATGCAGAGCACTACTCCACAGACAAACGGCATGCATTAGGGGCACCTTGTGAAAGAAATGATGAAGGCAGTACTCTTGACAGTAAGCCATAAATTCGTTCGAAATATAACAATTAATTAATTTTATGTATAAAACAAAAATCTTTCAAATTGTATGATACCAAATAAAAAATTTACTTGACAGGCTCGCTCATAGATATTTAAATCAATGCAAATTAAATATAATTATGAAAAACAAAATATAGTAATATACCATGAGCCTCGATGTACATTTTAATAAGTTGTAAATAATTCAAATTTATAATTTATAAATATTATATAAAGTGAGATCACATATATAATCAGACATATTTCGCACCATGTGTAATCTTCGCTCTTTTGGTTGAACTTGGTGGATGTATTAAATTTTAAAGAAACGATAAGTCATTTCTTTAATAAATGTGTTCTTGAAAAATTACCTCCAGAAAATACCATCTAGAGTCGAATTCTCATTCAAAAAGTTGCTAGTTGAAACTTTTTGACAAGTATTTCTATACAAAAACGTGTACACATAAAAAAATGAAATAAACATTATTTGAATCAGTCCACTCAAAATCTAAAATGTTATCTTCATATTAACATTCTAAATTGTACTATATTTTGTAAGGAAATCGATAAGAAAAATATTATATTTTATTTATATTTATATAATATGTATTATATTTAAAAGCAAATTTAAATTTGAAATAAATCAATTTTAGTGTCCAGTGTTGAATCCTACCTTATAGTTAACAACCAATTAAAATTTCGGTACAGCTTCGAATACCTACCTATTAAGCATTATTTAATCTATGTATACACATTTATATTTTTTGAACAGGTAATTACAATCTGTACTCAATAAAAGTTTAAGTTTAATGAGTTAATTATTTATCAATGACTTTGTCAAACCAGTTGATAATTAATAATTAATACGAATAATCATAATTCATTTATTGGTATTGAGTTTTATGAAAATCAATATTATTATCCATACATATGTTTTACAATTAATTAAGAAAGTAAGGGATTTAACTCAAACGTCAAAAAATTCGTGATCGTGAAATGGTGTAAAAATGACTTCTTCTTTGAGCACACTTCATAGGTGAGTGATTAAACAACGAAACGACTTTAAGAAATATCATGATGAACAAAAATCATTCTCGCTGGTACATGTTATCAAAAGGTTTGTACGTGACTAAAATTTACTCAAAACACGTCACCTATACACGTACCTACGTTACATACGTCTGAAATTATTATACAATAAAATCGTTATCTTGCAAATTCGTGTTTTTACTTATGTGAAATATTTAAGCGTGTATCTGTAAGTTTTAAATGGATAATTGTAATGAAAAGTCACGATTAATTGGACCTTAACAACAAGTACACGCGTTTGAAGAAAAACTTATTTTGGAATAGTGACATTGCAGAATTTTATATTGAACACTAAGATACAATAATGTAATTACGGTTACCAGATGTACGGCTTAAGTAAATATTTATTATTACTGATGAGTTTGTAAAAAAAATATTTTATCTTGTTAAATATTTCTAATGCAAATAAATGAAAATCACTAGATTCTCCTCACCGCTCAGAATCTAAAACTTATATTCTAAATAAAAATAAAATACTTGTGCTACCGAAATTAAATTAATATTCCTTTAAAAGTACGATATCCCTAAAAATATAATAAAATAAATCTAAACCTATACATTTATGTCATGATAATGAAATAAAATATTTGAGTTCAATAAAGTTTTTGAGCATTTTTTTAAAAAAGTTAGAAAGTCGATTTAAAAAAGACTTCATGATAAATTGAAATGTGTTCTCTCAGATTCCTTATCATAATATAATAATTGCATCATTAAATCGAGTAAGTTGGGGGAAAAATGAGACAACATTGCTTTATTGCACCCCTTTAATATACTAGGTTTGGTATGGCCAAAATAAGAACAAAACAATACAGTAACTAGTAAGTAATCATTACTATCTTCATAATTTTACAATACGTAAAATATATCACAAAAATTATAGAAATAAATGATACAAATGTTTAAATTTTAATATTATTATTGGTAAATGGCAATATATTTACTGATATTTTATTGAAATATTACTTTTAGAATCTAAAAAGTATTTCATTGTCATAGACATAAATTTTACGTAAATTGTACGACGTAAATATTCGCTAGTACCTACGCGTAATAGAACGCACACGAGTTTATAATACATGTATAATGCACTTATAATGCCATACAAGCGTTCGTTTACTGTTACGTGACTAACTTCTCGTCACTACCCTCCGTAAAGAAGTTTTACATCAATAATAGCTGAAACCGTTTGAGACTTTAGTTAAATTGATTACCTGATTCATTCTAGACGTCCAATTTCATAAGTAAATTATTGCAAACATATTTATTATCTGAAAACACGGACATATCTACAAAAATAAAAAAATACCCAATTAAGACATAAGTACTTGTCTCACATTATTGGCAACGAATAATATTATAAAACGAATGTCTTCTATCAAACATTTTAAGTCAACAAATCCATCGGCTTCGATGAATGTATTTTATTCACAACTCGTAGTATTATAATCATATTGTCATATTATTGACTTTTACTTATTGCAATTGTTTCAAATCATTAACACTAAATGTTCTCTTTTCCTCAAAGTAAATCACATTGAGATGAACGTAAAATAAGAAACATGACATAAATTCTGAAATAAATACACTACATTCTAAAGATATAAACCAGGATGACAGAAATTTAGGACCAAACTATATAGGTAGGGTTTCATGTCATCATTTTTTATTTTACTTATTTGTATATTAAAACAATATTATACTGTTATACATTACAATGTGTTTACATGCATATATATACATGTGCATAATATTTATTTCCAAGTACTATTATTCAAACTAAAATATTTATTTTTTTGTTTTATGGAAGGTAACACAGATATATACATATGTGGTATATGTGTATGTGCGAGCACGGCTGTGTGTGTGTGCACATTTAAACCCTTTAAAATGAGACTTCACCCACCCAGAAGTACTTCCCTTGCATTGTCTTGCAGTTTTTTTATTATTTAAATGGAGATGAGTAAAGAATACGTTTTTGAATTTGAATATTAATATAATATTATACATAATTTTATTTTAAAACTATTCATAATTTTTTGTATATTTATTTATGTAAAATTATTGATTTTATCGATTGCGTTATGCAAATATACAAAATATGAAGGACAGGCATTCTTTTACATACATACACAAGTACACTGCACATCACTCACGGTAAGTAAGTCATGACGGTATGTATAAAATAATACAAAAATCAAAAATCATTTTTAACACTGTTAGTCAAAAAAAACTGCTCTAAGATAAGTTATGATAATGTAAATTTTAAATTCATTACTAAAACCATGGTGATACTAATCATCTTTAAAATGATCAAACTCTTCTAAATATCTCAAATATTGTATATATTTTCATTATGTAATAATAAATTATTAGTAATATTTTTTATTCGTATCTAGTAATTGATTTTGTCTATAATATTACTCTTTTTTTAAACAAAATAAATTAAATCATCCTACAACATTACCCACCATTACAGCATGTTGTAATATATTTCTAACATATTTTAGATTTATAAAGTGGCTTTCCTATAACAGTGTTTAGTTTATTTTTATTTTTCTCGAAAAATTATTCTCTTGTAATAAAAGTTGTTCATAAGTTTCGTCCAGGTGCTTGATAAATCATGAATTTCATATTATAGATATTACTTTAAAGAGATAATTTTTCGGAATTCTAAAATTTTTTTTAAAAAGAGAAAAAAGGAAGATTTACCGAAAATAAAATGATATTGGTGAAATAGGTCGTTTCATTAAATCGATTTAAGTTGTTTAGTCGTAACTCCAAAACTAATAGTACGAGTAACTTGAAATTTTTACCCATTTTAGATTCTGAATGAAGTGAAGAAGCTAGTGTTTTTATAATGATGCTTACTTTTTATTTTTTTTTTCTGTAAACACTTTTTCATTTGAATCTACTTGTCAAAAAGTCTCGATCAGCAACTTTTTAAAACCGAATTTGCCTCTATTTGGTACTTTAAAGAGGTCAATTTTTCAATTTCTAAATTTTTCAATTTTTTTTTTTTTTTTTGAGAAAACTACACAAAATTTGAAAAAAGACTTGGAAGCCATCATATTTCGATCCGAACTTTATGAAAATTTAAAAACGGATATACAATAATATGAGAAATATTTTAACGGAAAAAAATTTTGAAAATTTTGGAAAAAAAATTTGGAGATTTTTATAACACTTTTATTCTCATTATTTTTTTCTTTTATTTATGAGATAAACAAAAATAAAGTATAGCAAAGTAAAATAAAATAAATTATAGACAAAAAAGTCGGACATACTTCGCACCACGGATATTCACTATTCGGGTCAGATACTCCTGGCGAGTCTGTTGAAAATGACGACTATTATTGTACTTTATATTATTAAATTCTTTCGTTCAGAATCATCTTATTGAAGAAATGATTCTTCGTTTCTTTAAAATTATACCCACCCTTCAAGAGTACGAGTATCTAATCTTATGAGCTAAGAATGTCCGTGTCGCAAAGCATATCCGGATTTTTAATAACAGTGTAGTTTGGTTGCTTCTTGGAATTGTAGCATTTAAAAATGATATGTTAGTTTTTTTTTTAATACAATTTTTAACTATAAGTATAAAAACCTTAAAATATAATAAAACTTTACTGTAAATCGTACCCCAAATCTCAATATACTAGTTAGACAAGTTAGTCAAAATATAAATTTGAACTTTTCTATTAATATGTAATTACAATGTAGACTATTTTAATCATGAGCATTTGTATCAGGCCAAGATCGGAAAACACAGACCGTGGAAAATACAAAAAACCATGAAAGACACAATGAAAAAGTGGCTACGACGTGGCTTATGGGATATAAAAATTATGAATTCACGTAGACGACTTTGCAAGCATTTTACTGCGTTCCAGGTCGACCTAATGCTCGTATCACGAAATTCACACTTTTTAACAACATCAATTAATATGTTCTTAGCCGGCATTGATCGCGCCTAGCATTTTTAGCCAAAATCTAAAAAGGATTTTATCAGCAACTCACTCAAACTGGTATACGTGGTCGTCTTTATTTCGGTGGCGTCCTGAACGTGACGTCAGTGGCACACCCAAATTAGGGGCTTTAGAGCCAAATAAAAAAAAAAAAATTATGTTAATTTATACATTATTAAGAATATTGATTTGTCACTAATATATTACAAGGTTGCTATTTTTTATTTACCGATTGGCTTATATTATTTATGTTAAAAAAAAAATATGTAAAGATTTATGTATAGAATAAAGAATATAACATACAAATGTAGTTGTACGTGATAAAGTTTGTGGCAAACACTGATGACTATTTCGTTAAAAATTATTTTTAGATTTGTATATATATGTATATATATGGTGTAGTCAAATAGGTAGAGTAGTCGTCGGCCGTCTCGTTTTTTGAGCGATAACGATGGTAACAGTAAAAATGGACGTACTTCGCACTTCGGAGTATTCTTCGCTCCTCGGGTGGGATACTATTATAAATATGTTGAATTTTAAAAAAATGATAAACATTTCTTCAATAAAATAATTCTGAGTGGAATTCAGTTAATAAAAGGCAATATTACTTAAAAATTATAAAGTTTATTAATATTAAAAAAAAAAAAATTATTTCTTACTCATTCAGTTTATATTTCACTATTAGTTGAGAAAAGGTAGAGATGGGAATAGTGCTAGAAAAAAATATCCAAAAATTTTTTTCACATTTTCAAAATTATTTTGCGCCAAAATATTTCTCATTATTGTCTATTTATATTTAAATTTTCATGAAATTCAGATTAAAAAAATCTTTTTTGTTAAATTTTGGATTTTTTTCAAAATTTTGAAAAAAATATTAAAATAACCTTTTGCAAAATAACCTCTCAAAAGTACAATCTATAAAGTTCAATCTCCATTAAAAAAGTGACTGGTTGAAACTTAAGGACAAGTAATTCTATACGAAAAGGTGTACACAGAAAAAAGAACGTGATAATAAACGTCATTGTAAAAACACTAGCTTCAACTTCACACTCCACTCTGAATCTAATATTATTTCTATGGATGTCATAGAACAAGAAATTTTTTTTGGGTAGTATTTTTTCAAATAGCAATTAGTGTGTAGCTGTATAGACGTATACAATACCTTGTCGTAATAATAAATAAAATATCGGTGATAGGTCGTTAAAAATTAATTATATTGTGTATTTATGTGAGGAAAAGTAAGAAAATACGTAATAGACTGAAATCGCTCAAATCCTCTTATTCTTGCACTGAATTCAATAAACATTACTGAAAATCCGCCTAAAAGACTTAAGCAGTGTTTCGATTTGGCTTAACTAAACTAAACAAATAATAAATTTTAAAAAAAAGTGTGTACTTCGCTCGTCGGATGTTCTTCGCACTTAGAGTGGGATTCTCTTGGATTCTCTTGACGGGTGTATTGAATTTTAAAGAAATGATAAATCATTTCTTCGATAAAACGATTCTGAACGAAGTAAGTTAATAAATATAATAAAAAAATACAAAATATTCGAAGTACCAGGTACTATCTCGTGATAAGCCGGACGCTTTACCATTTCGCCACAAAATTTACTTGACCTTATAGGTGAAATAGTAGGTATTTATTATAATAACCGAAAATATTGAATTTTAAAAATATAATAAAATAGTTAGAAAACTATTATTGCACGTGAATTTTAATTCATACCATCGTATTCAGCGTCAAAAAGTACATAAGATGCAATAAAACATTATGAACCTTCAGCAATCACGTGTTATCTATAGATATCTCTTAATATCTGTCTGTATTTTCTCCAACTTTTTTTATTCAAACTCTTGTAAAAATTTTAAATATTCGTCCGTAAGAAATTTTATTGCACCAAAATATTCACAATGAAATTATCTATCTAGGCATCAAATTTCAACAAAATCGATCTGGCCAATTTTCTTATATGTACGTTAAAGTGCGTAATTTTAGGCAAAACTAACGAATTTCGACAAAATTCTAACTTCAAACGGGTATAAAAAAAAAAAGTTGACTAACGAGATTTTTTCAGATCAATTAGACATATATGTCTATATGTGTCTATATAGCTGCATTATTTTAGAAGTTATGTCAAAAAGTAATTTTCAATTTTATAGAAATTTCGGTAATTGCGTATTTTGCCGTTTTTTGTCAATTTTTCTACAGTTTTTCACCGTTTTTGAAAAAAGTATTGAGAAATTGGAAAAATAACCTCTTTAAAGTACCATCTGGATACGATTCCGGTTCTATAGAGATACGGGTCGAAACTTTCGGACAAGTATTTCTATACGAAAAAGTGTTCACAGAAAGAGAAAAACAAGAAGAAAAAAAAATATTAACATCATTGTAAAATCATAAGCTTCTTCACTCCGTTCAGAATCTAATAAATAAAAACTTATTTGTATGTAACATAGCTTTACAAATCTCTATCGCGACTAACTGAAGAAGCTAGTGTCTTTACAATGATGTTTATTTTTTCTCTTTTTTTTCTGTAAACACTTTTTCGTGACTAGACTTAGACTACTTGTCTAAAAGTCTCAATCAGCAACGCTTTGTAAATATATAAAATGTTTATAGTAATAATATTGGTATAAACAAGTATATTATACTTGGTGAATATTTTTTTACATGCGTTTAAGTTTATAATAATTACGACTGAAATCCAAATTTTTTATTAGAAAAATAATGAATCTTTTTTTAAAATTCAACACATCCACTACTCATATCCTATCTAAAGAACAAATAAAGCCCATGATGTGAAGTATGTCTGTCTTTTTTAATATGCAAAGAAAACAACATCTAATTACATTTTAAAACAAATAAAAATTATTTTATAGTTTTAATGCTTCCTTTACTCTAGAATCTTATTAATAATAAATTAAAACCTATTTATTTTTTTAATCATGAAATGTTATTCAAATCCTCAAAATGGGTAATTTCATGGGAATTATTAAGTATGTTTTGGACAATAATTCATGGAATTATACGATATAAATGATCTCAACTGACAGAATATATTTCTGAAAAAATGTATAAAATTCAATATTATTTAAATACTGTATTTCGTTGTGTGTGTGTGTGTGTGTGTGTGTGTGTGTGTGTGTGTGTGTGTGTGTGTGTGTGTGTTATATACTTATATACTATAAGTAGCGATAAAAATGTCGATGTACATTATTCATTCTGAATCATTGCATTTACGTATTGGAATAGAAGTGTTCATGTTGTAATTGCCTACAGTTTTCTCAACGGTGGACCGCCCACTATTAACTACAATTATGTGTCCCTTGGGAATCATGTTCCTTATAATATGTAATGCAGATGGCCAAAAATTATATTTGAAATAAGTTTTTAGACAAATACATTAATTAGTATTTTTTTAATTCACGAGTAGTACACAAATTTATGTTGAGAATTAAAGAAGACCATCGAAGTTAGAACTTTTGTAACCTATGATTTAAATTCAGAATGAAACAAAAAAAGGAAAAACATTGGTATAAATAGTATATAGATACCTGAAAAAGAAAAAATATTTATATATATATATTTTATTTATGATTTTGAAAAAATATAATCATCCACTGTGATTGCTAATTGTTCAAATAATTAATTTCAACCAAACTGCAGACTTCATTGTATGCAAAAGATCAAAAATATTTCTTACACGTCATGACCATTTAAATTTTTTCTTTATCACTAAACCATTCATAAGACACAATAATTATAACGTTTTACTTCAATGTGCCATTGTACTTCAATTTTGTATTCGACGAGTGTATAATATTATAATATTGTTTTTGATTAGTAATATCGTTTTAATTAAAAATACGAGGACATTAAATAAGTATACCGTAACGAGGAAAAAATAAAAACTAAATCACTCAGAATTTTGATCTGCCTTTAAATATTTACTTTATATTATTATTGTTATTGTGTTTAATGAAGTATAAGCACAGTTTATTTACTGTAAACACAAAATATAGGTATATTGAAACAAAAATACAGACCTTTTGTAAATCGAAACAAAACCAGATTGTTATTGCCAAATAATCAAAAAATATTCAGCAGTTCATTATATTATATAAATATAAATACACTTTTATATGTTACGGCTTATATCCGAACTGTGAATATTGTTGACTTTAGCCAATAATGGATAATGTATATAATAAAACTTAAATAAAATTATAATTTTAATATAATATTAATTAATATTTGACATGATAATTTTACTAAAAATAATATTCTCAGCCTAACATAATTCCCCAAAAATATCTAACGACTATTTAATCCATTATACCCAAATGGCTTCATCACTAATTCTTTTTTTTTTTGTTTGTTTTAATTTAGTTTGAGCGAGAAAAGAACACAAAACTTTAATACGTAAAAGTAAATAAACTATTTCTCGCGTAATATTACGTAGATTCTGAGTGGATATAGTAATTTTGCAATAATTGCTATTTTTTTTTTTTTAATTTTTAATTGTTTTCCCAAATCTAAGAAAAGCTACCTGAGTTATGAAAAATACTCGTATTTTGATGAAAGAAAAATTCAATATGAAAAAATAAAATTTTTTTTAAAAAAAATTTTACAACCTCTTTTTGCTCAACACACATTTTTTTGTTTTCAAATAATGTTTTTAAATAATTAAATGACATATATATATATATATATATATATATAGTTATAAGTACCATCGACGCCGATATCGAGTCGGTTCCATAACACACATATGGGTCTATGTGGGCTTCTACATACTTTTTGTTATTTCATGATATAATAATTTTTATTAATTTCAATTGACTACAACTTGTAAAAAAAATTGCATTACATTAAAAGAAGATAAATTACTGTATAAAGTTGTCATTAGAATTTTTTTGATATTTAACACTTGGTCTGTCCTAATTAAATTGTCTTATTTCCTCTATGTACATCAGTATAATATGCAAGATCAATGTAAAATGACACAAAAATAAACTAATTTTGTTATTCTGGTCGAATTTTGACCATTTGGTAATACTAGTACTTATTATTAAGTAACTTTTGGCTTATTCTATTATAAAAAAACAATTGTTAAATATATTGAAAATTACTATTATTGTAAACTAAATGAAGCTCAGCTCAGAATCGTTTTATTAAAGAAATGATTTATCGTTTCTTTAAAATTCAACGAACCTACCAAGAGTATCGCACCCGAGGTACGAAGAATACCATGAGGTGCTAAGTACACACTTATTTTTTTATTTATTTTTTTTAATTACAAATCTATGACTTCTATTATTTGTTTTGATGCCTTTGTATTCGATTCAAATTCGCTTACTCTTCCCAGTTCTCTTCAAATATTCACATGTCGAAAATTGTGTGATATAATAATATTATTGATGATAAAATGTGTTGTACAATAACCTAATTCCTCGTATTATATGGTAACCACTTAATTGAGATCAGGTCGTGTTATCAGAAAATTAAGAAGTGCACCGTCTGGTTTCATAGTATGAAATTATTACGAGTATAATCTGTGGTACAATCGTCTGTACTCTACATATTATTAGCCCACATTTCCGGAGGAAGTAAGAGTCGTCTAAATAATTAGCACAAAGGTAGATAACAAATTCAGTGAGTTTCTGGTTAGGTTAGGTTGTGGTAGTTATTTTATTCGTTATCATAATAGGACGCAATATATCCACTACAACTTACAAGGACAGAAGAGTCACACGCCTGGAGCCAAAGCCAATACGAACTCATTACAGCTTGGCGAGAGCCAAGTAATAACTATAAAACTAACTCAAAAACAAACATAACACTGTAACCAAATAAATTTTACATTGTTCGAATATTTTAATATACTAAAAAGATAATATTCTAAAAAATATTACTCACCAGCTTATAAAGCTTACAAACGTATGATCAGAATTGTCAAGTAGATACAATTTACACAGACTTTCATAAAGCTTTTGATAAAGTTAATCACAGTATTTTATTATATAAGTTAAAGGCTTTTGGTTTTAATGGATTATTTTTAAAATGGATAGCTTCCTATCTAAATAACTGCTCTCAATCAGTTAAACTCTTATTCCATGTTTCTAATGATTTTCGCGTACTTTAAGGTGTTCCCCAAGGTTCACACTTAGGACCTCTGCTTTTTCTAATTTTTATTAATTATTTGTCCCAGGTATTTAATGATTCTGTAAAATTATTGCTCTTTGCAGACGATGCTAAATTATTTTGCTCAATAAAATCTTTATCAGACTCTGTGATACTACAAGATCAGTTAAGCCAATTTTATGCTTGGAGCGTGAATAACTGTCTTAAATTAAACATTAATAAATGTAAAATTATTTCATTTACCCGTTCTAAAAACCCAATTATATTCAATTACAAACTTAACAATATTGAATTAAACAGAGTATTAGTAATAAAAGACTTAGGCATATATTTTGAATCAGACTTTTCTTTTGAGTTCCACCATAAGTCAATTTTAAATAAATCCTATAGACTATTAGGCTTTATTAACAGGACTACCCAAAATTTTAAACAGTCTTCAAGCTTAAAAACTTTATATTGTTCACTCGTGCGATCTACTTTAGAGTTTGGTTCCATAATTTGGTCTCAGAACCTATCTACGTACTTAAATAATCTTGAAATAGTCCAATATAAATTTCTAAAAAGAATAGCTTATGTCACTAATATGCCTATCTCTAGTAACTCATTCAAACCCGTTCAGTTTTCAATAAGTTTAGATTCGATAGATCTAAGAAGGAAAATATCTGATATATTATTTATATATGATCTGTTAAATGGTTTCATTGATTTTCCATATTTACTGGCGTTATTAGGTATCAAGGTTCCCACATTCTACTCCAGGACCAATGATTTGTTTGTTATCCCCTTCTATCGCAAAAGTTACGGTGCCATTTCTTTTTTTACTCGCGCTTTGTTAATGGCTGATAAAATATCCCCATCAATAGATTTCTTTGATTCTAATCATGATAAATTTAGGTCCAGTATTAACAATGTATAAAATTTTATAATATTTTTAATTTATTTCATTTTACTTGTAAAGTTATTGTTTATTGTTATTATATTTAAGCTTCCGTTCTTGTAATTTGTCAATTATATTTGTAATCTTATCTTTAAAGGGCTCAAGCCCGTTAAAATTTTTCTAAATAAATAAATAAATAAAGCATATTTTATATCGGTAAAAACAAAATCCAAAACTTTAATGGCAAAAACGAAAATATACTTATTAGTTATCATTACAGACGTATTTACGTCTGTGGTTATTATTTATAATTATCACAGTCTACAGCTGATGCTAGTACCAGGAGGCACGAAGTTTATTAATCTTAAATCTGTAATATAAATAATAATTATTATACTTCATGCCGTTACATTGTGTATATCAGTTATCAACTTATAAGTTTATCACCACGGTTACCGATTGTTGACTTAGATTTATACTTCAAAACGTCACGGTAAGACTGTGCTCCAAGTACTTATATGAGCACGGTCACATTATAAAATTTTTATCATTTATTATTTTATAATAATTTAAGTTCTTCTTTAGTTATATTTTCTTTTCTTTTTTCTTTTTTTTTTTTTTTTCTAATAATTTTGAAATTTTGACCATTCAAAATTTGACTTAAAGGGGACGGATAGATTGTACTCCAAATAGGAAGGGGGACTCCATACCCCTCCGCATCCCCTCACTTTAACCACTGGCGTACCCATGACCTTGTTTTTCTTTTTAACGCCTCTGTAAATATTACGAGACGTCACTAAACGGGTCAAGTCGTCGGTGCGAAAGGGTTGTTCGTGGCAGCGCACAGGGTCGGGTGGTGGGGAAAACGTGTTAATTTTATCAGTGTCCAGTGTAAAATTAAATGGCCTAAGAAGAACTAACCACCAACACCGTGTCCCTCAGCCCACACGCGTTATACTATTACACGCACACACACACACACAAATATAATATATATATATATAAAATATACTTAACGTGTGTGTGCATGTGAATCCGTTTAGTGACCATTTACCGGCGTGTGACACGGACTGATAAACAAAATGAAAAGGGCCAATTTCGCGTGGGGGTGGGAGTGTGGACGGCGGAGGTAGTGGCGATAACGTTGGCGGAAAGAGGGTGGCTGTTGCCCAGCCGATGCGACCACCGCCACAGCCCACTGGCACGAGTCCCGCGATCGCGTCTATACGCCGCCGCCAGTTTTTAAGAACCCGTGATCTCCGGTGCGTTGTGTGCGTACACACACACACACACAATATACGTATGAGCGCGCACGCGCGTGTGTGTTATATACGTATGGGACCCTACGAGCGATGCGCACACACACAAACGCATGCAGACAAGCATGCGGACGGACTTTGGCGGCAGCCCTTTAACCCTTTCGCCGGTTAGCTTACAAATTATTATTATTATTATTATTATTATTATTATATTCACTCCCAAGAGAAATGTATATGGCAAGAGAGAAAGAGACTGTGAGTGAGAGAGAAAGAGAGAGAGAGAGAGAGAGAAAATGTTTACCCGCCGCGCACGTCCCGACGACTCGTTAAAACAACAAAATGAGCCCTTTAATGGATTAGTTCATTAGTCGGAAGTCATTGTTGTGTATGTTGAACTGATAAACTTTCGTCCGCTACCGCACCCACCGATGGTACACAGCCGCGCCGCCGCCTCGCTGCCGTGCCGAAAATGATTCACGCCGCCGCGGATGTCGTACTCTCGCCGCCGATCGCAATTTTATGAAACGTTCTCCGCGACCACCGTACGCGAACCGTACATGTTTAACAAGCATTACAATATCATCATAATAATCATCATCACCCATCCGACCGTTTCGTTTAATATCACAAATCGGCTCTATTTGAATAGTTATTCAAACACGAGCACTCAGCGAATCGCTGGTTAATTAGAGATACCCGATTAAAATCCGAGTGTTTCGTCTCGGTTTCGGTTTTATAATAACGGCGGACGCCGCCGTTTTTAAGACTCACTATGAGACCAGCACAAAGTGAATCGT
Source organism: Stegophylla sp. TES_Ste_2020 (assembly GCA_025469315.1). Taxonomy (NCBI): domain Eukaryota; kingdom Metazoa; phylum Arthropoda; class Insecta; order Hemiptera; family Aphididae; genus Stegophylla; species Stegophylla sp. TES_Ste_2020. The sequence goes on along the minus strand of JAIPRM010002059.1, from coordinate 6,194 downwards.
ACAACCGAATAAATCTTATAGGCGAATTGGGGGGAAAAAAAAACAAAATTTAAATTATTTATTAATTTTATTTTACTATTTTACTTTAATCTATTATAATATTAATAAATAAAAGAAATCACAAAAAACTGTTTAATATTATTTTAATTTTGTATATAGGTAAAATATATATTACGTATGTACTTAATATTTATGAAAAATATGTATAAAAAATACGTTGTACGTATGTATACATATTATAAAGCATGAATCGAAACCAGTAATAACAAACACAAATATATAACTTTTCAAAACTAATATACAGGGTGATTCATTAAGTTCAGTGCTCTTCCCTTTTTTGGCCGTAAAAATGGAAAAATTCAGGTATTTTGAGGGAAGTTCAACTTACTAAAAAAACCATGTTTTCAATAACTTTTATATTTCGTGTCACCTTAAAAATATTTTATAGTGATACATTTTTTAGATTCTTAACGAAGTGAAGAAACTAGTATCTTAACAATGATGTTTATTTTTTTATTATTTCAATTTTTTATTTTTTTTTCTGCATACACGCTTTTGTATGGATCTACTCGTACTTGTCCAAAAGTCTCAATCAGTAACTTTTTAGAACCGGATTTGTCCCTAGTTGCTACTTCAGAGAGGTAATTTATTGAATTTCTTAATTCTTCATTTTTTTTTTTGGAAAAACTACTCATAATTTTTACAAAAAAGACTCGGAAACCACAATTTTTTATCCAAACTTTATGAAAATTTAAACATAGGTAGACAATATTATGAGAAACATTTTTTTAACACATTTTTTCTCATTAAATTGTATTCCCTATTTTTTTTTTTATTTATTTAATAAAAAAAAGTAAAATAAAGTAAAGTAAAGTAAAGTATAAACAAGAAAGCCGAACAAATTTCGCACCACGGATATTCTTCGCTCTTCGAGTCAGATACTCGTGATGAGTGTGTTGAAAATTACGATTTTCGTTGTCCTTTATATTATTAACTTCATTCGTTCAGAATCGTCTTATTGAAGAAATGATTTATCGTTTCTTTAAAATTTTACCCACCCTCCAAGTCTATCTGACCCGAAGAACGAAGAAAATTCGTGGTGCGAATTATGTCCGGCTTTTTTGTCTATACTCCACTTTTTTTTTAAAATCAAAATTCGAATGAGTAGTTTACATTTTACAAAAGTGCAAATTAATAAGGCTGATAAAATTAAAGATTCATAATAATTACGTTGGTAACTAAAATATGTGCCCAAGGGACTATTATCCTTAGTACTTAAATTTGAATAATTCAAAAACTATTAGTTCGAATTTTAATTTTAATACGTCAATTTTCACAGAGAAATTACCTGAATAAAATTCCATAGTTAAAATTTGGGGAGGGGGTACCATTAAAGAAACATTTTTGTATCATCACTGAACATCTAAGGTGACATGAAAAAAAAAGTAACGGAAAACATAGTTTTATGGTAGATTAAAATTTTCAATTTTCTCATTTTTACGCTTTTGCTTAATAAATCAGCCTGCATTTCTAATTTTTAACAAAATTACAGTCTTATAACCAAAATGGTGAGTCTTGCAACTAAATCATTTACAATGTATATATTTATATCAGGGTTAGCACGACAAAGCCCAGCCCAAAAAATCTCGGGCTGCTTTTCTGGGTTAAACCCACTTAAATTTTTAAAAACCCATTAAAAAAAACCCGGCTTTATCATGGGTAGAATGATAAATAGTGAAATGAAAAATAGTGCAGTCAAAATACGAAAAAAAAAATTCAGATGGGTTAAATTAGGGAAAAACCACCCACATTAAACCCAACGGGTTTTAGGGTTTTATTGAAAAAAACCCCAAAAAGCCTTACCGGATTGGGTTTTTTCAATAAAGTCCGGGTTTTTGCTAACCCTGATTTATATACGTCCGGACGGTTCCACATGATTTTGTATCTAATAAGCAACTGAACCTTATATCCGTGAGTCTTATGAGCGGCGTCTACTGTATATGAAATAAGTATTGTTACTTTATGTTACTAAATAATTTTAAAAATTAAAGGAAAATTTTCGTTTTTATTTTCTATGTGCGGCGCAATGTGCTTTTTTCAACAACACTTATTGACGATCAAAACAACCGATGGCTATGGCAAATCAATCGACGTGCTTTAAATTCAAAACTATATCATATAGAATATATGTTTCCCTGATCGTCGAAATCAAGTGCAATTGATTCACACTCTAAAATAATTCAATTATATAGTGTCCCACCGAACGTTTGGAAAAGTAAATCTAGATCAGATTTGAATAGTTATAGGTAATTTTTAGTGGAACAAACATATCAGATCAGCAGAATATGTAAATTTACCAGCGATTTACAAATTACAATCAACTGTATAATTATTTTCCATGCAATATAATGCCACTGAGGTGACTAAATTTCATAGGTTATCGACACTACATTTCGGTTTCAACAACGAGACTTTTCCAGTGATAGGTACCAAGAGTAATTTACGACGATTTATCATTACGTAGATCGCGCATCATTATCACTGCTTAAGAACAAAATTATATTTGGATTAGAAATTAAAATATTTGACTCAAAGAGTTATCTTCAGTTCACTGTTAAAGATATTGTATAATTCTACATTTTCGTCTTCTCTATGTCCATACTAAATATTAACTACTATAGATGTTTTCGAAAAGTCGGCTAGTAGATAATTAATTATGGAATTACACTATTAATTGACTTGGTAGGTACCTGAAATCGTTTTGTTCCAACATTATTGTAATTTTTTATCAAACTTAGTTTGTGTGTCTCAGCAAAGAGATTTAATGACTTGGTCAATCGGAAGTTATTTAAAAGATTATTAAAACGTAACGACGTTTAGCGCCGCTAGAATCACGTAAATTCTCGAAATTTATTCAGCCATTTTAGCCCTTAGATATAGTCAGGTTCTGTGTAAACGACAAACTTGGATTTACCTAAAGTACCCATTGACTTGGAATTTACAAGGACTGTATACCCTATACCAAATAACAATAACGATAAAATCTTTTCAGTCGTGAAAGGGACGAAACACAGTCATTGGTAGTATGACCTTACCAGTGGCAGCTCGTGGGTTTTTAATGAAGGAGTGCATATTCAAAAATATAATTTACAAGTAGCAAACACAGAGGTTAAATCCCCCTCCCCCTAAAAAAGATCTTTTGAAATTTATTTGATAAATTATTTCAAAAGTATAACAAATGAACTCATAAAAAATATTGATTAAAAATTAACGGTATCAATTTTATGTAGTTATAAATGTTGTGATAAGGACAACTGAGTACCTACTGAAAATTGAAAAGTTTCTATCTTGATATTAATGATAGTATTATGATTGATATACATTATCAAACAATTTGAATATCAAAAACAAAAGATAAAATAAAAATAAACTTAAAGTCACCACAGGACAATGTCTAAAAATAATCTTCTGATAACAATTTCATTGGTTAGGTGCACGAAAACAACTGTGCACATGAATTCCATAATAAAGCAGATTTCATGATATGACATGTTTTCATTTTTACATGGTACTGCGGTGTGAACTACCTATTTCATGTCACCGCGCCCAACGAAAACTGCGCGATCGTTTCGCTTTTTTTCATAGCTAATCTAACCCAAATATATTTTAATTTCCTGAATTTCAATTGAAATTTCTTAAAATGTTCAAACATAATCTTCATATTCCTACAGGACTAAGTAGTATTATTGATTTTATTTATTATGATTTAATATTTTTTAAATTTCTTGTAGGTAGTGCACGTGCACTTGTGCACTTACATACGAGCCGCCACTGGACCTTACACGTCTAACGTAACACAATACCAAATAAAACTAGTTTATTTTATAACTTTCACACTCTCTTATAATATTATATTATAAGTATAATTTTAAATTTATTTTAAACTCTAAAACGTCGTAAATACTAAAAAAAAATGTTCAAAAATGTTAATAATATTAATTAATATAATTATATAATTATAATTCTTTTTTTCTATATAAATTAAATATATATATATATATTTAATTGTGTTATCTTGCCCGTTTAAAATAAAATAAATAAATAAATAATATTAAAATGTCCGAATACACGCAAGTTTTATTATTAGGACACTATTGTAATAATTTATTATGAAAAGTCTTAGTCAAAGTTATGTTAATGAGATGATCAAGTACATAACCAGGATTTTAACTTAAGAGTTCATTTTAGTAAACGGCCAAAATACGTTATTGATAATCTTTTTAAAATAAAAGCAAAATGCTTTTGCACGTTTTCACGTTTTTGTTATCTAAACATTACAACGTGCTATAATTTTACAACAAATTACTACTCAACCACCTGTATTTCTAAAATTTTGTTTTAACATAGTTAATTTAACATGACGTTACGTGTATAATGTGCAGTGGTGTTTTGGAGAGTATTCGCAGGTATACCCTTGCACCAGTTCACTGATTTAACGTATACCCTACAAAACAATTAGAGATACGCGGGTATACGTACGTATACGGAAGTATACTCTGTAAATAAAATATTAATTTTCGAAAAAAAAAAATGTATATCTTAATCTTTGATCAATTTGTTAGAAAATGTTTGTTTGTTTATTAATAATCGATTATTACATTTTTTTTTATTTTATATCAATGTAGCCGGGTTCCCTCTACTAAATCGTGTTGTGTTATCATTGTTATCACGCGGCCAAAATTGTAATCTATTACCTTACACGACCGGTGCACTTGAATAACGCAAAACTCTTTTTAATGACCGTCGAAAAGCGCATTATAATGAAAAATCCAAAAACTAAAAAGCTCAAACGGAACAATCTAAAGGCGCAAATATGGCTAAGGCCAAAATTGCTAAGGAATGTCAACAAATATCGGAATGCGCAAATCCACACTAAGAAGGTTAGATTAGATTAGGTTAAGTCGGATTAAAAAAAAAATGATTATAACGTTAAAAATAACGAAAATATGAACTATATTAAAAAAAAAAGTATTAAATAAGTATTAAAATAAATTATTAATTAAATATGAAGCAATTAAAGGTATGAGGAAAATAATTGACGACCCCAGTATTTTCCCAGAAAAGTGATACCTGAATTTGGCTGCATCCGAATTGGTTCCCATACCTGAAAACTGACATCCGAATTGGTTAACGATATTCCACGAAACACACATTTTTCGAATTGGTTCCCGATATTTTAGGTAAGTGGAAAAAAATTCAAAAAATATTTTTAATGTAGCGCGGATGATAATTGAACATTTAAAAAAAAAAGTTGAAAATGTTCAATAGAACTAAAGTTATTACAATTGTCAGTTCATTGTGAAACACCCTATATCAGCGTTTCTCAAAGTGTGGGTCGCGACCCACTAGTGGGTCTCGAGTCAACTTTTGGGGGGTCGCGAGGAATTTGCTTAATTTTATAAATTCTCAAAAAATTACGTTTTTAACCAAACTCCACTGTAAAAATGATGGAGTGGCACATTTGCATACATTTGTAAAATGTTATTCATTAAAAATCAATTAATTAATAAATTAATAAAGTGTTAATTTAATTTTGATTTTTAAGAACTACCTTTTTATTCTAAAAATGTAAAACCATGGGAGTCGCGATAGGTTTTTGAAGAAGTATTTGGGTCGTAGTCCTAAAAAGATTGAGAACCACTGGTATAGTATACTGTGTCTTTGATTACCATAGAGCTTATCGATATTAATCACCGATTATCAAACTGAAATGTCGTCCCCACGTCACACACAGCAAGACGATTATCAAGCCGAAATGTCCCCCACCCCACATTGCACAGCAAGCCGAGTTGCTATCGATTTGAATCGAGTGCGAAGCTCGATAAATGTGCAAAGCGACGGCGCTGAACTTTTAAACGTGATTTAAACATTATTTTTCTGACTTTTGTCGGACGCAGTCTACACGAACGCCATAAATAATTATTATTTATACTTTTGTTGGACGCAATTTACATAGATACATCTAGAAAATTCACGGGACGCAATTGCCAATTCACATATTATATCCAAAAAAAGCCGGACATACTTCGCACGATGGGTGTACTTCGCACGACGGGTGGTATTCTCTTGACGGGCGTATTAAATTTTAAAGAAACGATAAATCATTTCTTCAGTAAAACGATTCTGAACAAAGG